>MINK01174293.1:6640-16888 GCA_001735545.1 Phormia regina | reverse complement strand
TGGAAGATATCTTCCTAGAAGATATTTACGCAATATATTCTTTTTATTAATTAGAAGAAAATTAAAATATTAAATAAGTTGATAAAAATCAAAAATTTTTATAATATTACATTTTTATCAACTTAGCGAAAAATTGGAAACAAACAGATAAAATAGATAAAATGTTTATACCCTACACCACCATAGGTGTTTGGGGTATAAAGTACAGGTCGCAATTTTAGAGATAATTTGATGAAATTTGGTACATATGATTTTTTTGGTACAAGGTTGTTGATGCTGGTCATAATCGACACATTATTTCACCTAGCCTCCACACAAATGTTCACCCGGTATAGAGTTTTAACACTCAAACATACCCTAAAAATTTAAATAATTTAATGAAATTTCACACAAATAAGTTTTATGTAAGATAAATGCATGTGCCAAATTTCAAGAAGATCGGTCCATAATTGGCCAAAGCTCCCTTATAAACCCTCCTTCGAAAATCACTTAAACGTGCATAAGTCCCATAAATCTGTTAATATTAATTTCATGAAGATCGGTCCATAGTTGACCATAGCTCCCATATAAGAACCAATTTCTGGGACCACAAAAAAGTGCATAAATACATGTGAATCTTAGTATCGACATAATATTCTGCGATATTATGTTTTTATTTTCCACTTAATACAAGTATAGGTCCATAATTTTGGCTCCTTCCCGAATTTTGGTACACAAAGGCAATGGTGTAGGGTATCATATAGTCGGGCTTGACCGACTATACTTTCTTCTCTCCTTATTTTTTAAGATGGTGCAGAATGCTAATAATGATGACATGACCATTTTAATGAAAAAGGTTAATTTAGCAACAAAGTTCCCCTCAGAATCACTAATTTTTTAATTTGATAGTTTTCTATTCCCTATTTAGGACAAATTTATCTAATTCTTTTTTTTTTTTTAATTTTTAGTTTTACGAATATATTTTCACTAAATAACATTTCCTTTTAACAAAAAAATAAAAATTAACTATTTATTACAATGTCTTTAGTAATAATATTTAAAAAAAAAGTATTCAATTAAATTTTATAATTTCTCATTCACTTTTTAATAAATCCCTTTTATAAAACTTTTAAATCACTAAAACACAATCACATTTAAGATTTGAAAAAAAAAAATGAAATAAAATTTCCCCCAACTATAATCATTTTCGAATTTAAAAATCTTAAACATTTTAAAATATTCGATGAAAAAAGAAAAATAGTGAACAAAAAAGTGCAACTAAATGGAATTTGTGTTGATTTAAAATATTAATTTTAAATTTAATTTTTTTTTTGGTTAACTTTTGTATTATTTGGCAAATTAGTTTAGTTTTTTATTTAATTTTTTTAGTTTTCTAAATAAAAAAGTATTTCTTAGTTGTTTGATTATTATTATTTATTATTATTATTATTTTTTTTAAAGTTTTCTTTTATATTTTTTAATTTATTAATTGTTTT
Source organism: Phormia regina (assembly GCA_001735545.1). NCBI lineage: Eukaryota > Metazoa > Arthropoda > Insecta > Diptera > Calliphoridae > Phormia > Phormia regina. The sequence continues at coordinate 15,413 of MINK01174293.1, read as the reverse complement.
TTTATTAGTTAATTTGTTTATGGTATATTAGTTTTTTTTTAAATTTCTTTTTGATTTTTTTTTTTTTAAACAACAAATTAGTTTTAGTTTCTAACACATTCCACAAAAGTTCCACGCCACCTACAAACAAAAAACAAAACAACAACAACAAAACATATTTTCTAGTAATAAATTATAAAAGTTGTGAGAATAAAAAAAAAATAAAAAAGCCGCCTTAGTTTTTAGTCATATTGAATGGATCGTATGAATCCGTGTAGTATTTAGTCTTGTTTATTGTTTCTATCTACAAATAGTTATTATTTTTTTATATATAAAATTTTTTATTTAATTATATATTTTTTTTTTTTAATTTTATTGATTTTTATTAGTGTTTTAATATTGATGTGATTGTGTGTGTTATTTAAGCAAAAAAAAAAAAAACAAAAGAAACAAAATTTTTAGTTATATATGTTTGTGGTTTTATTAACACCTTGTCTTTTTTTTACCCCCAAAATAAATTTTTAACACTAAATATTTAGTTCCCCATTGTTATTTGGCCCCTCCCCCCTTGCCCCTTAAAATGCCTAGCTTTAGAAGTAGTAATTTTTCTTAAATACAACCTTTAGATTAAGTAAACTAAAGAAAATAATATTGATTTTTTTTTTATAAAAAAAGAGTTCAAAGTTCATCATGTTATCATTAAAATATTTATTATTTTTTTTTTTATAAATCAATATTTTTTCCTTGTTTACTTACATACCATTTATGTTTAGCTGAGTAGTTTAGTTGAAGTAAATAATAAAAAAATATAATCCCTTGCTCTTTAAGCTTTCTCGTAAATAATCCCTTTGTCATAAGTTCAGTTTTACTTTGAAATAATTAAAACTTAAAATATGAACACCAAAACATATTCTTCAGTCAATTCCATACCCATTTCATTAATCTACTTTCTCCTCTCATTATCCTCTCTCACTTTGCAGTAGTTCAGTCATAAAACTTTTAATACTCATTCACTCGGTTTGCTAATGCTAATTTCAATTAATTAAAAAAATATATTAGCCAAATATATTTTAGCATTATTACGAAATGGAAAAAAAATCTTGAACATTAAATAGTATCTACAGCTTGCTATTTATTTGTTTGGATTATCCTTTTATTACACAGGTTTACAAAATGAAAAAGTTATCATTTTCGAAATTTTATAATTTTTTTTAATTTCATAAAATTTGCTTTTATTAGAAATTGAACTTAATATCTTTATAACTATTGACGGCATTAAAACCTTTTATAAGAATGACATGAAAACAATTTTATGTTTAAACATTAAACGTTTTTGTTTTATCATTTAAATATTAAATTCAAAAATGCAACAATGAAGAGAAAAGTTAAAATATTTTTACCTGAATCGATTTTGTATCAATTTCTTAAAATTCCTTTTAAAGCTAAAAACAATTTCATTTAAAATATTTATTTTTTATAGCAAAACATCTTAGCTAAATTCCAATTAAAAACAAAACTCAATTATTTATTATTATTCAAACCTATAACTACTAAGTCGATGTTCACACACAGCAATTTCTCCAGCAGCAATTCTGACTTTGTAGACGAGAGTGGTAAAGAAAATGTAAAAGTTAAGTATTCTCTTCTCCTCCCTCTTTCTCCTATAAACTCAGAATTGCGGCAAGAAGAATTGCTGTGTGTAAACCCATTCTATTCATTAAAATTATCCAAAATTCTCATATCAAAATAGTTTTAAAAAAGTAGAATAAACCCTAAACTTTTTTTTGAATTTTGTTTAGTTAAATTCTAAGATCATAACTCCCTAATCGTATAAAACCATTAAAAAAATTTCATTTAATATTAAGAAATCCCTTCATCTTATTATTTAATATAAATCATTAAATTATTTTTTTAATTTATTTTTACTTAAATTCCTCAATCAACATAAAAAAAAATTCCCATTTTATTTTTTATCCTTCAACAGATAATAAATCTAATAAAAAGGATGCATTTGTATTTTTTAACAAATTTTTGGGTACGTAAACATCAGTCGATATTTTTTTTATTAAAAAATATGAAAAAATAAATAAAACAACAACTTCTAATAATTCAAATATGTGAATACTTACTTAATTAATACTTTACTTTACTTACTCTCTGTCTAAATACTTTTTTTTGTAACTTTTACAAACTTAAACTCTCTTATAAGTTTTTGTTTTTCAATTCAGTGTCGTCAATTTGTCCTAAAATATTTTATGTTTTTAAACGTTTCTACTACTTTATAGTTACATAAATACATACTACTTGGTTAAATGTTTCTTAGTTATTTACTTATTTTTCTTAATACATTTATACATATATTTTTTATATATATATATATTAAAAATGGTGTTTAGTTGTTTTCTTAACATATATATACTTTTTCTAAAATTATTAATAAAAAATATTATATATTCATATTTTCTAAATTTAAATATTTTTAAATACTAAAAAATGCTTTCAAAATTTAATTACAACTAAATTATTTATAGATATATAATATATAGAATAATAATATACATATATATTATTGTTTTTGTTGTCTATTGCTTCATTTAGATAACTCCAGATATTTAAATATGGAAAAACTAGATTCTTTGTAACAACCACTATGTGAAAAATTATTTTTTGTTTTAGTTAAGGTAACGAAATTTTGCTCCAAATAAATAAAATTTTGCTGCCATAACTAAAAACTGTAAATGTTGTTGTATTGAATCTATTTTCTTTGTGTTAAATATTTTTAACAAATACTTCAATAATGTCCTCTAATATCTTATTTTGATTGGTAACTGGACTCTTTTTTTTTGAAATATCTTTTATCGTATTGGCTTAATATATATAATATGTTTCTTTTTGGAATAGATTTTAAATGTCTATATTCGATCTATCAATTTTGTGTTTTAATTAGATAATAAAAATCGATAAACTTATTGATGTTTACAAAATAAAAACTTCATTTCCGTTTTATTAGTTTTCCATTTCAATTTACACTATTTCATTATTTTTGTGTAAAAAAAAAGAAGAAGACAATCTTAGACACATTTAAATTATTGTACCTTAAAAAAACATCTCGAAAGTCCTACTAAAAAAAGTGATCAAAAACTGTACTTGAGCTGAAGTAGAACTAAACTAAAACTTAAAAAATACTCAACTAGAACTGAACTAGAGGCGAACTATAATTGAACTAAAACTGAACTCCAACTCAACTATAAATTAACTAGAGCTGAACTAAAACTGATCTGAAGCTGAATTAATGTGAACTAGAACCAAGGTTGGAAACCGATACCGATTAAATACCGTTTAAAGTTAGTTACCGTAACAGATACCGATACCGAAATTATCCCATTTGTTAAAAATACCGGTTGTTTGCCACAGACTGTGGGACGGGTGTCCAGAAAAGTGGAGCCAAAAAAATGTGTAATGCAACAGGTTGCAAGTCAACCTGGGGCTACCAAAAATAACACAAAAAAGAACACAAGTTTATAGGGTGATTTGCAAATGAAAACCAAAAATTTCCTTTATTTTTTTCTCTTCGTTTCACAAATTATGGAGTATTTTATTTTATTTATAATTTAACAAATTATTTAATTTATTTACAAAAACTATTTAAATTTAATTCAATAAAAAACTCGATTTTATATCACGAACGATTCACCGGTATTCAAATACCGATTCCCTCTGTACCGGTATTTAAATTTTCGGTATAAATAATTGCTCATATAGTTTAAGAAATATTATAGAATTTTATTAAAAAAAAAGGCTTACTATAGTCTCTCATTTATTTATCTTATGAAAAGATAGGTTCTTAGTCAGGCGCGGATCTGACTCAATCTTTTGGGGGAGGAAAATAGAATGATTTTCATAATTATTTCCTTAAATTGTATGATTTAGAATAGATTTTTCATTAAGCCTTTTTTTTTTTTGGGGAGGGAAATTTCCTCTTTTCCCTCCCCGTTGCATCCGCGCCTGTTCTTAGTTAACTTTCTGTTATTTGCTTCTTTGAAGATTCTCTCCGTAATTTTTGTGCCCAAAAGACCAAAAGTTTTTCTTCAGAAATTTATGGCATGGGCTATCTCTGGAGAATACATTCTGTAATTTCCCGGGAAATTTGCGATTTGTCATTTCCCGCTTTCCGGTAATTTTGTCCATTATTCGCTACAATTTTTAAAACTGCAAAATGAATAAGAATAACATGCTAAGTGATACGATTTTGTAAGAGTAATATACTATATACATTTGTTTGGATAACATCTGGAATTTATCTCTAGAAAAAGCATTTCAAAAGTTAAGTGAAATTCATATCAGACCATATTAGCGTTAACATTTTTCGAAAATAATTTTAATAAATTATTTTTCAAAGAAATATTTTCGAAGAATTTTTTTAAATTAATTTTTTAATTGAAATACGACATTTTTAATACTTTTGATAATAATTGTGCCGAAGTCCAAAAAACTGTTTCACATAGTATTCTTTGGATCTGAAAAATCACTAGAGTAACAATCCTATTTAAATCTGTTAAAGGAATGATTTATATCTTTTTTCGATTCTCAGTTATTTAGCTAATGATATTAAAGATAATTAAAGTATTTAATCTGGCAATCTAGAAGGTCTAAAATTTTCTCCTGCTATAATGCAAAATCGAAAATTCTAGAAAATATTCTCCTGAGCTACTTCATATTAGAATTTTAATCGTCGTTTATTGTGGCACATCGCTTTTAAAGGGGAGTTAAAGACCTAATTGTTACTTTTTTGTTGTAGCAACATTAATTGAACAATTGCTGTCTCTATTAGAAAACTTTTGTGTAAATTTTTAAATAAATTTTCTTTGAAAAGTCGTGTCGAGTTAAAAATGTTAAGCGCATATAAGTAATTTAATAAGTTTTTGCGAAATTCAAGTAAAAGTTATTTGAAAAATCACTTTTTTTGGATAATTGGATTTGAACTAGAACTAAACTTTTACTTAATTAAAACTGAAAGTGAATTAAAACTGAACTAGAACTAAAATCGAACTGAACTAAATTTGAACTAGAAGTAAACATTAACTAAACTTATTTCAAATTAAATTCAAAATATTGTCTTCTTTTTCTTTTTTAAATATTTACCTTCTTCAACATAATCTCGTTTTTCGTCTCTTCCTCTTTACTACTTTTTCTTATCATATACCTACTACATACTTAAATATTAAACATTTTCCCGCCAATTTAAATCAATTAATTTCAAACTGTTACTGTGTTACTAATTTATTTCAACTATTAATTAAATATTTTTGTAAACTAATTATATTAAGTGTAAATATTTTTCAACACCATACCTACCACTACATACATACTAATTCCTTTTCACTTTTGTATGTAAACACATATTTACTACTTACTTACTTACTTATTTAATTACTGTGTCTTTGTATGTATTTGTATGTAGATATTTAAGCTGAAATTAATAAAAAAAAAACAAACAAAAGTAAATTAATCCATATTTTGTGTATTTATTTTTTTGCAATTTTTCGCAGGCAAACGTAGTGAGTTTCACCACAAAAAAAAATAGAAAAAACAAAATGCAACGCACTTACCAATAAATAAAAAGCTTAAGTTGAAAAAAATATATCATTTTTGTTTTTAACATATTTTATATAACATAAGTTTTTTTTAATGCGTTTTCTTTCTTTTGTTTTGTAATTTTCACGTTAACACTTTTTTAATTTAATAATGATTTTATTTTATTGTCTGTAGTTAATTTTATTTTATTATTTTATTTTGTTGTTATATTTTTTTTGTAAAAAAAAGCACTAAAACACGTATTTTTTCCAAACGAAGAAAAACAAAATTTCCAAAATTCCTTGCGCTTTTTTGACATTTTCTTTTAACCGATTACTTTTTAATAACAACAAAACTGAAAAAGTTCCTTTTTTTATTAAAAGTTTAAATTAAAATAAGTATTTTTTTTTTTTTTAAAATTTGATAAAACTTTTTGATATGCTATTTGCCATAAATTGTTTAGTTTTTACACAAAAATTGAATTTTTTAAATTAAAATTTAATTTTTACACTGAAATTTATTTTAAAAAATATAAAATTTAACAAAATTAAAAAAAAAACATGGAACCTTTTCGGATTCTACCAGCTTTCTGGGCTGTGAGCTTAATTAACAAATACTGGCCTTTAATGTGATGATTTTTTGGTGAAGAATCTCGAGACATAAAGAAAAATTAATGAACTACTTCATCTTTATGGAAAAAATGCATCATTATGACATGCAATTTAAAATGCTAAAAACAACAATAATATAGCAGCATCATCTTTTGGAGTGATTATGGCTATAAATCGCTAAAAAAAATGCTAAACAAATTCAAATACTACGAAAATCATAATTATTATTACATTTCAGAGATTTATATTTAGAATCGTATAAACAACATGGCTTTACACACATACAAAATTCTTTTACATTTTCTAGTTTCCAATTTTCATTATTCTGAAATTGTTGCAAACATATTAAATTCCTGTTGCTGGCTTTCTAATGAATATCTTTTAAAAACCTATTTGTATTATTAAATGGTGCCAATAATTTAATTGAAGCTCGATAACACTGGTCGACAAAAAAATATGTACACTAGATGGAATTCAACGTACTAAACTCGAATCTGCTTTCAGTTTTTTTTTTTCCATCAGGTCGAGATTTTTTTAATGGATGTGTCTAATATTGTGCTATAAATATGCCGATTACTCGAGTATATTTCTCTATTGCTGGAGAACAATATGTACGATTTTTATAAATGGTAAATATTGTTCTCCAGCAATNNTCTATTGCTGGAGAACAATATGTACGATTTTTATAAATGATATGATATATGATAAGCGGAATAAATTTAGCTCGGAATCTCTCTTTTATCAAATTTTTATCCGCTCTATAGTTTAGGAGATATTTCGAAAAAAGTGTCGGAAAAAATTCTTTCATGCAAAATTTAATATTTCTTTTTTTTTTACTAAAACTTTAACTTTTAAAAGTTAAAACACGTATTATAAAAATTGATACACAAATCTTGATTGGATTTACAGTTAAATTTGGATACCCATGTTACTTAGCTTTAGAGCAAAAAGTTATTGGGCAAAAAATTCCCAAATTTTGCATGAAAATGATTTTTTTCGGAAACTTATTTCAAAATAACTCCGAAACTATTAAGTTTGAATCATTTGAAGATATTTTTAGTCCACATCTTTTGGTGTATCACTATGATCAATCATATACATCGTTCTTGAGTTATGAGAAAATATACTATGGGCAAAATATTAGAAATGCCCATAAAAAGTCTAGACTTGATGGAAAAAAAACTGACAGCAGATTCGTGTTTAGCACATCAAAATACATCAAGCTCAACTATTTGTCTATGGGGGAGGATGCTTTTGTTGACCAGTGTAATTTATTTAATGAGAGCTTTACTATGCCCGCGATCACACACAGTAATTTTTCTTGCCGCAATTCTCAGTTTATAGAAGAGAGAGGAGNNTTCTCTTAACCTCTCTCGTCTACAAAATCAGAATTGCGGCAAGAAAACTTGCTGTGTGTAAAACCCGACTATGAGCAATATTAAAATTATTTAATTTTAATTTTATAAAATTTAATTTAGATAAAAAATTGTTACTGATATATTTATATACATATGTATATATCATTTTATAGTTTCCTTCTATTATGAAATATAATCCTTGGTCTTTTCAAGTAGTAGTAGAAGAGTCTATTTTGTGACATCTTTCTGTTCATTTCACGTTGGCGTAAAATGTGTCAAATTTGGCATTTAATTAAAGTTTAAATTTAAATTTACCTTATAAATTAGGATACCGAAGAAAAATAAACAAAATCATGCGTTAAAAATAATTAAACAAAATGATGGTGCCATTTTGTTTTATGGAGTTGTCAAATTTAAACATTTTTCTTTTTTATTTCATTTTGGAAAAAGAGTTTTCATTAACTTATTTCATTAACATTCGGTGTATTTTTCTAATAAAAAGTCTTTCGATACTAAAATTCAAAATTAACCCCTCAATAAATATTTGTAAATTATATTTTGTCCAAATATTTTAGTTATATTTTTGAAAAGTTTCCTAAAATACATTAAATTTCAACTTTCATGAAATGCAACTTAAAACGTTACAAGATGTTTAATCTGAAAATTGTCTCAAAAGTAGTGCATATATAATGTCTACTTTAATATATGAAACAAATCGGAGCATTTAATGAATTTCGACTGGGGTAACACAAAATTTCAAATAGACATAACAGAGGAGTATAGCATTTAAAGTTTGGAGGAAGAGAATCCTACAAACATTTCAGAAGCGGGATAAAAATGCCGAATTTCTAGTTTCTTACCAGCAAAAACAATTTTGAATATTTTACTTGTCTCATATATTTTTCGAGTTATATGTCTTTGAAATTTCAACAATCTTTAATTTGTGAAAACTTGATTTTTCTTCCATAAATTCCAAAAAAATTAAAAATGATTATAAGAAACTTTTCCTGACATAAGAGCTTTTTTTAATCCATTTAATCCCAATGTATAGACAGATGGAGAGATATAACTATTTTGAACTTATACTTGTAATCATCAATCCCATGTCTCTAGATAACATTTGTTGTGAGTGAAAAAGAAAACGGAATAACTATATTTTCCTGAGGATGTTTTACCTGTAAAAAGCTTTTTATTTATAAATTACACCATGTAACAATTTCACAAGCAATCGATATATACAAAATATAGTTT
>MINK01174292.1:0-14592 GCA_001735545.1 Phormia regina | reverse complement strand
ATGTCTATTCGTAGTGTATCTAATAATAGTCTAGTCATAGTCTAGTCATAGTCTAGTCATAGTCTAGTCATAGTCTAGTCATAATCTAGTCATAGTCTAGTCATAGTCTAGCCATAGTTCTATCATAGTCTATTCCTAGTAAAAATATATTCATTTTCTGTTGGCAGCACAATATTAATAAATTCATTGACTAGTCATAATCAAGTTCAAAAACCTTACTGATTCAAGGATGTTAAAGCTAATAATTTCCGCTATAAAATATCATTATTGAAAACTACCCAAAAGTATGCAACACCAATGTTTAAATAATTCCGTACTAAATATAATTTTAATTTAAAATTTCTTAAGATCTTATAAATTCAATTAAATAGCACAACACTACAACATAAAAGCCAATTTATTTCTTCTTTTTCTATTTGGTGGTGCTTATTATTATTCAATAATAATTTTGTCACTTATACCAAATATCAACAGCATCATATTTTAATAAAACGCTGCTCATATAAAGGATTTGATTTGGTTTTGTTGAAAGAAAAACTATCTTTAGTTTATTTAATTGTCTCTCTTTGTTTAAAGTTAAAATTTTCTATTGTTTGTTAAAGGCAGCCATTCACTCAGCCAACTACAAGAACAAATGTATAATTTTGTATATGAAACAAAATTTTCTCAAACTCATACTCTTTTTGTTGTTGTTGTTGTTTTTTTTTCTAAGGAATTTTACAAGTATATATGATTGAGTTTAAACAGGCCTGTATTTTAATTTAAATGCAAATTAAGTCTTTTGTCATATATATTTTTATGATTTGATCTAGAAGTAAAAGAACAAGACAATATTATACTTCGCATAGACTTATAAACACAAACACAGTTTCTTTGTTATGACATTTTTATTAAATAATAAAAAAAATTGTTTTAATATAATTTTCCAACAAATACTCTTGCAGTTTGATGAATTTATAGTATTTTTTGTAAGTTGTTTTTGTTTTCCTTTAGATATTTATTAAATATTTTTGTTTAAATAATAAAGAATTTAAAAATATTTTTAATTAAATTATGAAATAATGAAGTGAGTAATTGAAAATAATATGATAAAGTTGTGTTCTTTTAGATTTTATTGATACAAATACTAAGAATAATATTAAAAAAGTGTTAAATTAGTTTAAAGGTATTTTGATTAAGAGTTAGTGATAAATATTTGTAATTTAATTAAAATTATGTTGCTAAAAGTATGCTGTAAATATTAATAAATAATGAAATCTATATAGAAGCAAATTGGTTAAGTATCCAATAAAACTATAACATTTTAGCTAAATTTAAAATTTTTGAAATCCCGCCCTAAACTATGCTATACAATTTTAAAAATCCTAAAAGTATGTTAAATTTTATGTGGTTTTCTATATTGTTTTAAAGAAATTTACTGGAAAATATTTAATTCACTAAAAAACATAAAAAACAACATCCACCTATAATTATCAAAATCCATTGTTTTACCTCAAGTATTAGCACAATTCTTTTATTTTCTCTTATTGTTTTAAAAATTATTCTTATTTTATGGCAACTCATCATGTCTTACATCTACTTAACACGGAAGTTAATAACAATATAATACAATAAAATATTTTATGAAAATTTTCTTTGAAGCCTAAAAAACGACTACATATTTTTTTCTCAAAGGACACTTGAAAATCTTTAAGTCTATTCTTTTGGCAATAACAACAACAAAATGTATGCCGTGCTTTTTTTTCACATTTTTTTATTTTTTATTCTTCTCAAAACTTTTTAACCCTTTTTTTCTAGCTGCTATTTATATGTGTGTGCAATATTTTTTCATAAAACAAAGTATTTATAAGTTCATTTGTTCATTGTGTCAGAATGCTAGAAACTGTAAAAAAAAGGATAATATAGAAAACGGAAACAACAGCAAATCATCATGATTCTTTTGAGTTGGTATACGATTTTTTTTTTAGATTCTACTTTTGCTGCAATAAAAACAACACAATATAAATGCATTAAAGTACACTTGACGCGACTTGTATCCTTTTAGCTACTTGTTCTTTAACTCAAACTCTTACAATAAAACAACTACTCTTGCAACCGTCTATATTTATAAAAATTCAAAATGAAAATAACAACAAAAAAATATAACAATTCAAAGTAGCTGTTAAGAGATGTTGATGATGTCCTGATTTTGTTTTTTTTTCAGCATAAGAGAATAAAATAAAAATAACAAACAGACAATGATGATTTAAACTAAAGTATGCTAGTTTTTTTCATAACATCATTAGTGCATAAATTATTAAAAAATAAATAAAGCAAAATATAACATGTTAATTAAGTAATATGCTTATAAAAATATACAATTAAATTGTTAATTAAGAATTTAAAATATGAAGTTTGCTAAGCGGAAGTCGCCTAAGAGGATGCTAAAGTTAAATTTTATAACAAAAATAGTATAATTAACTTTGAAAATAATATGGGACAACTTTGATTATTAAACTATGCTATAGACTGTGACTAGGCTATGGCTAGACAATGACTAGACCATGACTAGACTATGACTAGACTATGAATAGACTATGACCAGAATGTGACTAGACTGTGACTAGACTGTGACTATGATTAGACTGTGACTGGACTAGACTATGACTAGACTATGACTAGACTATGACTAGACTATGACTAGACTATGTAGACTAAGACTTAACTGAACTAGACTATGCACTACGGAACTAACTAGATCTATGACTTGACTATGACTAGAAGCTATGAACGAGATATGGACTAGACTAAGTGAACTAGACTGATGACTATACTAGACGTAACTATGTACTAGACTATGATCTAGACTATGACTAGACTATGACTAGACTCATGACTAGACTACTGAACTAGACTACTGACTAGACTATGACTACGACCTATTGGACTAGACTATGACTAGACTATGACTAGACTACTGACTACTAGCGATACTATAGACGTATAACTAGACTATGACAGTACTATGACTAGACTATGACTAGACCTTATGACTAGACTATGACAGACTATACTAAACTATGACTAGACTATGACTAGATCTATTGACTAGACATGACTAGACTATTGACTAGAACTATGACTAGACTGATGACTAGATCTATACGACTTATGAACTAGACTATTGATAGACTAGACTAGACTATGACTAGACTATGACTAGACTATGACTAGACTATGACTAGACTATGATTAGAAAATGAGTAGACTGTGATGATCATGATTATACTCTAACATATAGGCTTAATTATGGACAAGACTACAAACTAAGACTATAACTGTAAAATCAAGACTGTAAAATATTCTATAGTCAAGAATATAGACTGTAGTAACTATCACGGACAAGTTTGGAGTAAAGCTCTTCAAAATATTCATGACTACACACTAAACAAGAATTAAGACGATAAACTAAATTATAGTCAAGACATTGAACTATATTATGGTCAGGACTAGAGACTACACTATAGTCGAGACTACAGACTAAACTTTAGTTAAGACTATAGATTAAACTATAGTCAAGATTACAGACAGTCAAGGCTATAGACTAAATTTCAGCTAAGAATATAGACAAAACTGTAGTCAAGACTACAGACTATAAACTGAACTATAGTCAAGGCTATAGATTAGAATATAGTCAAGACTATATACTGGACTATAGTCAAGACAATAGTCAAGAATATAAATTAGAATATAGTCAAGATTATAAGCTAGAATATATTCTAGAAGCAAATTGTATACTAGACTATAGTAAATTCTCTAATATTTAATTTAATTTTAGTTCCTTTATAAGTAGTTAGTATAGAGATGTTTTATTGACTATACCATAATCAAGACTTTAGTTAAGTTTATTTCTTTAATTTATTTTTGATGTAATGTTAATTTCTTTAATATTATTTTTGTATAATAACTGAACTTGAACTTGTTGCTTTTGGTCTGTCCGCCATGAAAAAAATCTGTTTTATCTTTTAATAATTCATGACAATTAAAACAAATCATAATTTGTTTTATTTTATTACATATTTATTTTTTTCTATCAGCTTAGAATCAACCCCTTGAAAACAATTAAAATATTTTTGTAAAACAATTTAAGAGTACTTTACGCTAATTTCCTTTTTTTTTTTTGCTTTTGCATAAAAGTAACAATTAAATGTATATGAAGGCATGAACATCAAAGGGATAACAAAGCTCATTATCCTTGAAAATAAAAAATCATATAAAAAAATTATGATTGTGCATAAATTAAGTCATTTAGCAGGAAAATAACAAAAGATTTTTTTCAATTGAAATTAAAAGTAATAAGATAGACTGACTTGCCACTAAGTATTTTATTTGTGTATTAAATTTAAGGATACGGAAAATATGATCATTTAAAGAACACAAACATCATTTTGTGTATAACTCCATAACCAACCCAAATGAGAAGTTATGCGAGTATTTACACCTATGCCATAACGTTGACCACAGCTGCGACCATAACTTATTATACCCAATAGAAATAATCTCTGCTGCTGTCGTAGCATAACGGGGCCACCGGAATCATATTGACAAGAATCTTGTGATAAACCTCTAAAATCATAAGTACATATTTGTGAGGGCAATATAGTGTCATTGTATGCTTGTTGACAGTTAGTATTTGCCATAGTCATTAATTGGATTTTTTGTAAAGTATTCGATTTAGCACCAGCAAATGATAAAGTTCCCCAGCCAGCTACATCCACTGTAGAATATTGAAAACTGTCCGATCTGGTGAGAGATTAATTTTATTTATTTTTTTATTTATTTATTTGAGTTTTAGAAAAAATACTTACTGTTGCCTCCAGGGCAGACAAATGGGACCTATCCCCTTAGACCATTCTATGGGTATTCTGGTTATTAATATGGCAATATCGTTAACTATGGAAGTGGCGGTAAATGCATAATCAGGATGATTTAAAATACTTAGTATGCGATATTGCATTGCATAAGGAGTTTCATTATCTGTTAGATATTTCAAATTAAAATTAATTTTAAAAAATAGTAAATAACAATATTAAAATTTTAAATACCTGCTGACAAATCATGGTCACCAGCATAGGCCACTATAAGATTGGGATCTGGATGAGAGCGAGTACAATGAGCAGCAGTTAAAATATGACGATGACTTACTAAATATATAAAAGATATTTTATTATTAACTCCAATTTAAATTTTAAATAATTTAACTTATATTGCCACCACAAAAGACTCTTTGAGGTGAAGATACATCTCTTAAAGCCACCATGGAGGGGAATTCATTGCGTCTGGCTTCTTGACCATTAGCTATACGTGTACTAAAAGACCAGCCACAATTACAGGGAGCTCGACGTGCCCTAGCCTGACAACTTAAACGACCACGTAAGGGAGTTGTAGGACGTAATGAAGAATAAGCCAAAGCAATAGAACGAAAATTAGAAACTTGAGTGATTTGAGTCGAACGACAATAACGTTGACCATCACGAAATTCTAAATCACCATTAGGGGAAATAAAAAAATATTCCGTATCACAGCTGTTGGGATACTAACGTAAAAAAAGTAAAAAAAAAATAATTATAAATATTGAGTTTACTCACCACTTCAAAAATGCATGTTAAAATGACAATATGATCCAAAGGAGCTGTAATACGATGTCTGCAATTACTACCCGGTTGATAAGCATTTGGATAATTGGGTGATGTTATATTAAGTATATCACGTTCGTTGGGTATTTGATAATCCATAGAAATACATTGTTGAGCTTGTGTTAGATCTTTATGTATTAACAATACCACTAGACCTAAAACTTTAAAGGGATATATTATTAATTTAAAAAAATATCTTATCGCAATATTTTAAATTTATTACCAGTTTTATGTTTTAAATACAACATTGCATTTACACTGTTTTAAAATAACTGTTTTAAATAATTGTTTCTTAAGCTAACAAGACAATTTCATTATTTGCTCTATAACTTTTGGGTCGTTTATCTTGTTTAAAAAGAAATTGCTTAATTTTTAATAAATATTTATTTATGATTAAATAATAAAATAAATAATGTTAAGGTAATAAAAGTTTACAAATAATTATGCAATTTTGTAGGTAACTAACTGATTGAAATTAAATAAATTTTGCAAAAGAAAAAAAAGAACATGAAACATGGTTTCACTTTGGTTTTATCACTTCTACAACAAATTAAAAAAAAAAAAACGTTAAAAAATCAGTCTATTTTAAATCAAAATTTAAATAAGACACATTTTTTTTTGGTGTGGTGAGTTTTTTTAAGTGAGGTGAATTTTAAAATTATGTTGTAAATATATTCATTTTGTTAAAAATGTTTGGCAATTAATATTTTCTATTAAAAATGATATGATTTTCATTGCACTGTAGGGCTAATTGCTGAATTTTAATTATAAATAGGAAACAAAATAAATGCGACTCAATTAATTATCAAAATTATGGTGCTTATTTTTCTAGGAACTAAAAAAGTCTTACAAGATTATTAAGTTTTAATTTTATATTTAGCAATTACTCAAAAAGTATGGCTGCCAACATAAAAATTATATTTTTATTGACTTCTATATTAAATTATAATTTAAAATTGAGAAAATTTTTGGTGTGGTGAATTTCTTTGAAGTGTAAATTAATGCGATAAATTTATAGCTATTTTCATAGTACCATATGGCCAAATAACAGAATTCGGAGTATTATATGTGACCAAAATACTTAACTTCAAAAATCTTTAATAAAATGAACAAATTATTAAATTTTCAATATATAAGTTATAGATTTTAATCCGACCGCCATTCAATTATAATTATTAACAATCAATTTTTTTTTGTAAAGTTTTTTTCTTCTAAGAAATTAAACAATTTTGTAAAATTATTGATTTTTAATCTTATTTTAAGTTATTATTCAAAAAATAATACTCTGAATATAGAAATAATAATTTTATATTTTATTCTACATTAAATTTTAACTCAAATAGTACAAATTTTTTGGTGTGGTGAGTTTCTTTTTAAGGGTGGTGAATTTCAAAAATATGACTATAAATTTTAAAATTTGTTAAAAATAATGAAAATTTTTATTTAATAAGATATAACATCAAAATTTTTTAGTAAAAGTGGTAAATTTTTAGCATAAATAGGAAATTAACTTAATGCGTTTTTAAGAACGATATTAGGAATTTTTTACTTTTTTATAAGACCAATTAAATAATTAAAATGTTAATTTTAACGAAGAATTAAGCACTAATAACACCGTACATATATCATTTTAATTCATTTATTACAATCGCAACTCAACACTCACTTCAGTCGCGAACATTAGTCTTATTAATATCTTTCCTATTCATGAATACTCTTGTTGTTGTTCTATTTCAATTTGGTATACGTGCTATTTACACCACTTTATAGTTATCATTTAGTTTATACAATTTTTCATACATGTACTCTACGGTTGGATGCTGTGATTGCGGCTCAAACGATTCAAGAATGGGCCACAATTTTGTAATCACTTTTCGAAGCTTCGTCCTATTGTTCAATACAGAGACTTCGATCTAATTTTCAGTAAAAAGACTTTGACCTACTGTTCAATGTAGAGATTTCTATCAACTTTTCATTATAGAAATTGGGCCTACTGTTCAATGTAAATACTTTGGTCTATTATTCAATACAGAGGATTGGCCCTACTGTTTAATACAGAGACTTTGGTCTTCTTTTCAATACAGAGACTTCAGTCTACTTTTCAATACAGAAACTTCGGTCTATTGTTCAATGAAGAGACTTACTGTTCAATACAGATGATTGGGCCTACTTTTTTGAAACAGGGACTTCTGACTACTTTTCAATATAGCGACTTCGGTATACTATACAATACAGAGACTTCGGTATACTTTATTGAATACAGAGACTTCGGTCTTCTTTTCAATACAGAAACTTTGTCCTTCTGTTCAATACGGGGGCTTTAGTCTACTGTTTAATATAGAGGCTTCGACCTACTGTTTAATAATTTTCAATACAGAGACTTCGGTCTACTGTTCAATGAAGAGACTTACTGTTCTACTGTTTAAAACAGAGACTTCTGACTACTTTTCAATACAGAGACTTCGGTCTACTTTTTAATACAGAAACTTTGTCCTACTGTTCAATACGGAGGCTTTAGTCTACTGTTTAATACAGAGGCTTCGACCTACTGTTTAATACTTTTCAATACAGAGAATTCGGTCAACTGTTCAATGTAGAGACTTCGGTCTACTTTTCAATACAGAAACTTCGGTATATTGTTCCATACAGAGGCTTCGGCCTACTGTTCAATATGGAGGCTAAACACTTCGTTCAACTTTTTAATACAGAGGATTGGGCTTACTGTTCAATAAGTTAGATTTAAGCTCCGTAAAACCGAAATTAATGAGGATTTGTCATGCAAAACTGAATTAACCTGCTAAACCCGGACAGTTATTCGAATCAATTTGCTGAAACTGAAGCCGATTGAATATAAAATATTATCGTAGATTTTCGTAATTTGTTATTATCAGGATAATGTTTAAATAAATATTTTTGATCCCCAGAAAGGGCAAAGGTTTAGTGAATCCCTAAATCGACCCTGGACACGACTAAACTACCTATTGATGGCTAAACCACGTTATAAATTATAGTAAAATTTAGTTAATTTTTAATAACTGATAAAAGTTTTAAAGTTCACAATTGTGAATAAAACAATTGCAAATGCTGGTAGATTTATCACTAGTAAAATTTTTATCCTCGTAAAATTTTATCCCATTAAAATTTTATACCAGTAAAATTTTGAATCCTGAAAAATTTTGAATCCTGAATTTATAATTTTATATATTTTTTTTGTAAAATTCTTTATTAAAATAATAATATTTCTTATTTATTTTGAATTATATATTCTAATACTAATTACTTTTTGATCTAATAAGATTTTTATTAAAAAAAATATATATTACAAATTTACAAAGCAAGTTGTATAACCAGTATTTTCATATATCCATTGCAAATACGAAGTTACACGCGTATTTACTCCAAAAGCATGACCTAGACCACAATTATTACCAAAACTTATGATACCTAATAAAAATTGACGATGTTTTCTCAAAACAACTGGACCACCAGAATCAAATTGACAAGAGTCTCTACGTCTGCCAGTGTCATCGTAAGTGCATATATGAGTTGAATAAATTGGAGTTATATCCTGATAAGCTTGAAAGCAGGCATCATAATCTGTTATCACAAGTTTAATTTTTTGCAGAATGGGTGAAATGGGACCAGCAAATGAGGTAGTACCCCAACCAATGACATCAACGTATTCAAAGTCAAATGTGTTGCTACTAAAAATTTTAGAAAATATTTTGAATTTATTTAAAAAATTTGTTAAAATTTTTTTTTATTTGTTTTCATAACTTACGCACTAGATGGTGGAGGCAAACAAATAGGTCCCACAGTTCTAGACCACTCGATGGGTGTAGATGTTACCAAAATGGCAATATCATTATTAATAGGATCATTTGTATATGAAGGATGTTCTATAACATAGGAAATCGAATAAACAGCTGAGTTCCTAGTGTCATATTCTAAAACAAAAAAAATATTATTTTAATTATTTATGAAAATTTACAAGTATTTAAACGGAAAAAAATACTAGAGGTTAAATTATGACGTCCTACTTGAACTTCTAAATAAGTAGGATTTTTTTGAGCACGTGTACAATGGGCAGCCGTAAGTATATGATAATGGGATACTAAAAGAAACAAAGAGAGAGAGAGAGAGAGAGAATTTAAAGAAATAATCCTTTTTTTAGTTTTAAAAGGCATTTTAAAGATATTTACTTATAGTTCCTCCACAAAACAAAGGATGCTTTGTTCTTTTATCCTTTAAAGCTACCATTGAGGGAAATTCATTTATTGCTGTCTGTTGTCTTGGAGCAACTTCCGTATTAAAGGACCAGCCACAGTCACAATGTTGAGGCTGAGCATACAATTGACAACTGAATTTACCATAAGAACCATAAGATATATAAGCCAAAACTGCCGAACGAAATAAACTTTGTCGTATAAATGTACCCGAACCACATAATTGTTCAGAGTCTCTAAGCAAGATATCACCATCAGTAGCTAAATAGAAAAACTCTGTACTGCAGCCATTGTCAGCCTAAGAATTTGAAGAGAGAGAAAATTTAAAAAATTTAATATTTTAATTATAATATGGTATTAATTTTACCTGGTCCAAATTAATCGTACAATTAATTGTTATAATATAATCTAAAGGTGCCACAAATTTATAACGACATGATGTGCCAGATGGATAAGTATTTGGATAGTAGGGTGAATCTAAATAAAAATAACCTGGTTTCAAGTTATATGTGTGATCACAGCCATCAAATAAAACATCTTCTGTGCTATGTTTAAAGCTATAAATAACTATTAAAAGGCATAAAACTAAAATGAGAAGAAACAAAAATATTTAATAAATTTTTTTAATATTTATTTCGAGTTTTATTATAAACAACAATTAGTTATTGTTTTTAAATGCTAAGTCTGAGTTCACACACAGCAATTTTTATTGCCGTAATTCTAAGTTAGTTGGTGAGACAGGAATATAAAGTCAGAAGACTTGTAGGCGAAAATTGTTGTGTGTGATCCTCGACTATATTACAATAGCATTACACAGAGTGTGTGTGCCAAATGGAAATAATTATAGAACTTTGGAACGAGCGGCTGTTCTGACGGCTGACATCATGGCCATACCAGAGGTCTTCTTTTCAAGTATGTATAAACATTTTTACAATACGAAAAATTTTTAGACCTTTTGCAAAAAAAAAAAAACATCCTTCTTTGTTTTCTTACATTTTTAGAGAAATTTTTAATTTTTATTCACCATACAAGACAAATTTCTTTAGATATTTTAAAATTTAAAGTTTGTATTTTTTTTTTCTATTTGTGTGTTTGAATATTTCACCTTTATTCCTTTGGCATGCAGGATTTAAAAGTCTAAAATGTCGAAGATACATATCCTATTTATTAATTAATTTGATTTCTTTTTTCTGTAAATTAAATTATTATTTTTTTTAATTCCAAAAATATTCATCACAATTTGAAAATCACTTAAATATAAGATTTTTATTTATTATTTATTATTTATTATTTATATTTATATTTATTTTATAATTTTATATTTTTTTAGTTTATAAATTAAATCCGTCAAAGTTTAAATGTAGTTTAAAGCTTTAAGATGTTTAAAAACGTACTAAAAATTGTCCTGTTTTGTGCTGTAATAAATAAGAAAAACTGTATTGAGTTTTTTAAAAAAATATTCACCAAATTGTAGAACTATTTAATACATATTTATAGGAAATATTTTATTATTTCAATTAGCATTTAAATATTTTTCTTTTGTTATTTTTAAGATTTCTTTTAAATTAGTTACTATTATTTTTAAGCACGTAATTATTTCGTGTTTTAACAATTCGTTAATTTTATAATTAATTATCTTTTAAATTCCAAGTTATTTAGAAAAAGTTAGACATTATGTTAATAAGTTATAGATATATATAAAGAAGACAAAATTTCCTTTAAAATGATATAAAGCATGACTATTTTGAATTTATTACGCTTTTAGTTAAGCAATTTCAAAAAAGCAAAACCCAAACAAAATTTTAAAATCTTCATCTTCTTTTCTATTATTGATGGTAAAGCAGTGAGAGAGATAACAGTGTGTGATAATGCCGTATGAAAAAGAACATTAAAAAACGAAAGATTTGGCTTTGTTAATTTCAAATTTATTTACAAGAAACATTACAAACACAACATATGATTATTATATATCATTTTAAAGGAAATTATGTCTTCTTTAAGACTATGTATAACAAATTTTAATATTTTAAAATTTTGATCATACATTCTCACTCCCTTCGTTACTGTATCCAATACTCTTGATGAATGGGCGGTGAATGAGATAGAAAGCAGGTGGTGCTCAATCACCACTTGTAGACTATCAAGAACTCTCTGGTTACTCCAGTCTCGGAGTAGAACTAGAGCATTACTTTCTCTTGATAGATCATCGATAAGGCTTCTAGTAGACATAATCACAGGGCACTGTATGAACGGAAAGTTAGTTTTGTTTCTGAAAAGGGAGAGGAGCTTTTTTCTTAAATAGGGCATCACAATGGACCTATTGGCCTCCGAGTGCACTCGCTATGGCGGGCGACCCTTATAACCTAACCTAACCTTAGGCCTATAACTTGGTAAAAACTCGACTGACTTAATTCACTTTTTTAATACAAATCCGAATTTTTAGTAAAGCTTACATAGTACATTCAAAAAGTTAGAAAAAAATATATTCTATGCCATAGTTCATTGTTGTTGTTTTTCAGCACCCATGAACACAACAACTGCAAGGGAAAGGTTATTAATCGATTCGATTGATTTAAAAAATCGAAATTCCAGTAAAAATTTGTCACCGACCTATCTTTAAAGTAATCCGTAGCTTATATAAGATCGAATACAGGTAAAAAAAAAATATATATTTTAGCTAATATCTTCGATACGATCGAATATCGGTAAAAAAAATATATATTTAGGCCAATATTTCGATTAATAATAAACCGATTGAGTTCATTCTTTCAACACAAAAATTCAGAAAAAAAATTGTTTATCTTTTATCTTAAAAATGAAGGCAATAGCTTATATAGGGGATTCGAAAAATCAAACCTCGTTTTTAATAACTAGTTTTTTTTTTTAAATTCAATAAAATAGTTATAGAAGAAAATTCTGATCTGATTCTGAAATTCATTGATAACAAATAAATCATTTTGGTATAGATTTTTCAGTGCATATTTTTGCATATTTTCACCCTTAACGGCATATTTTTGCATTTGGCAATTTTGCATAGCGAAAACTATGGACTGCATACGAAAAAATTCATGCACACTTATAGCTTTATTACTTTTATTATACATAGACAAATTAGTAGCATTAAATAATAAATAAATAAACCCAGGAAAATAAAATAATTAATTCTGGAACTGGTGTAATCGGAACCACTTCAAATGCTTTTATAACATTCTCAGAACTAGTGGTATTAGAACCAATTTTGTCACCAATGAGTAATAGATTCTACTCATTGGTGACAAAATTGGTTTTAAGGAATGTTTTAGAGAACCAGTGCTTTAGAACTAATTCTGCATGAGTTCTACAACACTTCTCAGAACAAATTACTGATTCTCGAATAACTTCCTTGAACTATTTAAAAAACTTGTACAAAAAAATTTCACTAATTTCAAAATTTATGAAAAAAAAAAAAATAGTATTTACAAAATTAAATGGAATTTAAGATTGACCTATAGGAAATAACTCGTTAGAATAAAAGATAGGTTGTCGAATATTTCCCTAACGTTTCTTTTGTACTAGTTCTGAAGGTGATAATATCGAAGAAAAATCATTGATTGAAGAACTAGTTCTACAACAGTTCCATAGAATTGCTACTGGCTAGCAACACTTCCACAGAACTAGTTCTGAAGGTGACAATTTCAAACAAAATCATTGGTCATTACGCCAAAGTAGAAGAAGTAGGAATAAATAAAATAATTAAATAAGTTCTGATACTAAATTAGTAACTTTTAAATCGCGTTTATAAAAATTTCAATTCTCAAAAGCAATTTAAATAATTTCATATGTAATTCAATAGACAAAATGCTGGACAAAGTGATAAGAAATCCCATCGTTCCTTCTAGAACTTCATTTAATTCTCTTAATTTTCAAACAAGTTTGCAATATTTAATTAAGAGAGAGTTGTCTGACTGCAGACAAAAAACATCTAGTGTAAACACTTATCATATATGTATTTTGTTAAATTTTATTAATTTTACTAATTGATAATAAATAAACATTCGATACTTTTGTAACAAAAAAAAATATCATATAACAAAAAAAAGAAAATCCCTTTGAAAGCCACTATAATACAAGATACCCTTACAAAGTTTTCTAAAACTATTACCTTATTTTAAGAGACTCTGTTAAGACTATGTACAAAAGATTGTCTACAAAACATGCAACATGCCGCCAGCATAAAAACAGTTTTCAAGAATTTGATTAATTTATTAAACGAAACGAAAAAAAAACAAAAGTACTAAAGTGCAAACATTAGGAGGCAAGAAAACAAAATAAAGTTATTTACAAAGTATTCATTATGTAGCAGATGAGTGTACTGACTGACTGCCTGTTCCTACTCTTCCTACCAACTGTGCCACCACTATATGAGTTTGTAAAATTTATTGTAATAGTATTTAAAATATGTAAAGTATTTTACAACATATACTTACACAAGAAAAAAAAAGAAGAGTGGCATTTAAGCAGCTTATGTCGTCTTTACTTTACAAAACAAAATACCAAAAGAGAAATAAAATAACAAAAACAAAATAAACAAAATAATATTTAAAAGAATTTACATTAAATTAACATTGAATTCTTATAAACTCTTCAGCCAATGGAATTTAATGAATGAACTATAGACATTTGTGTAAAACTATTGATTAGGAAATGAAGAT
>MINK01174291.1:1130-14020 GCA_001735545.1 Phormia regina | reverse complement strand
ATAGGATTATCGCCACGTTGAAGGTGATTTTGAAAGCGTGGTTTCATATGGGAGCTATGGCCAATTATAGACCGATCTTCATGAAATTTGGCAGCATAGATTTATGCTTAATATTTATGTTAAATTTCATTAAAATATTTAATAATTTTTTAACCCATATGTATGGGGACTAGGTTGAAATAATGGGCCGATCATGACCAAAATCAACTCTATTCCGGGAGAACATTTGTATGGGGGCTAGGTGAAATAATGGGCCGATCATGTGCCAAAAAAATCATATGTACCAAATTTCATCAAATTATCTCTAAAATTGCGACCTGTACTTTGCGCACAAGCTTTACATGGACAGCCAGCCAGCCAACCAGACGGACGGACGGACATCGATAAATCGACTCAAAAAGTGATTCTGAGTCGAACGGTATACTTTAAGGTGGCTGTAGGAATTTTTTTTTCTGCGTTACAATATTTGCACAAACACATAATACCCCAACCACCTTTGCTGGTGTAGGATATAAACACCAGAGATGGCAAAAATGGAAAAATGGAAAAAAGTTGAATGAAGCATTCCTTCTTATCACACTTTTAACCAATTGATGACCAAATGAAATATATATCTCTATGGAATTTTAAGGTTATGAAATTTTTTAGGTAAAGTATAGAGCAAATTATGGTTCCGTATTTTGTAGAGAAGGAATAATTCAACAAAAGTGTAAAAAATTGCATGTCTATAACATGCCCTCCATAATACATAAAAGCCCATGAAATGGACTGATCTTATTATTCAAATTAACTCCAAAAATTGCGACCTGTACTTTGCGCACAACGGTATACTTTAATGTGGGTGTAGGAAAAGTTTTTCTCCGCGTTACAATATTTGCACAAACACATAATACCCCAACCACCTATGGTGGTGTAGGCTATAAAAAATTACAAAATTTGAGTAGGGCTTGTGGGCAGACCTCCTCTGAATGAACTTTAAATGCATTTTCAGTGCAAAATTCTGATTAATATAACTTTTTAAGGGATTCATATAATTATATGTTACCATATAGTTTCCAAAGACAACATATTTTAAAATTGTGAGGTTAGGGAAATGTTTCCATTTTAGTAAAAAGGGAGTTAAAAATTAGACCAAATTTAATCATAATTATTTTTATTAAATTTTTTTTTAACTTTGGTATTTTATTTTTATATAATTATTTTCAAATTATTCCAGCCTACACGTTTTCTGTCAGATGTAATTGAAAAAATAGTAAACTATTCTTGACATCTGAGGTACGGTTGTTTTTTATACCAAAATACACATTTCTTCTACACCCACTCTTCCCCTGATTATTCAATATTAAAGACTTCTAGGGGCGAATGTGTGACGAAGTTAGAGATTTGAATAGATTACAATTTTGTAGCCCTATGTCTGGCTACAAAACATGAGAAATTAATCTGCTCTGCCTATAACTAAAAATTTTATAAACCAAAGACTCATTATTGAACTAAATTCTCAGTCTTATGGGTTGAAAATGTGACTGTATGGAAAAAAAGTGATATTGTCTGGTGATTAAGATGACTATGCTACAAATCTGCAACAGATATCCACATACTTTTTTTTAGTGTTGACCTGTGCATTAATATAGTAATAGAAACTTAAAAATCATAAAAAGTGTGTTAGTTTAAGCAAACAATATCTGAAGACACATTAATGAATTATAATTGCGTTTAATTGTACTATTATCATCTTCAACTGAAAACTTGGAAAATTATTTTTTATATATTGATAGCCAACATTTAATGAATATTTTTGGGGGAAAAATTGTTTAAAAATGGTAGACATTTTTTAAATATCCTTGATACAAGGACAAGTATTGATTAAATTATCCTTCTTTTTAAAAAAATAGTGTTTCAAAATAAAAAATATTTAGAAACTAAATTTCATTAAGGTCCGTGAGATATAATTGATTTAGTTTCATGTATTTATGAAAAAATTTCTGAAAAAAGGAAACTTTTGCAACCGCGATAAAATCTAACTATAACGGATCGAGAATTTGAAAGCAATCTGTCATATCAAATTTTATCGAAATCGGAAGATGGTGATTTCGAAGTTTTTTGTTTTCTCCTACAACAAACATTTAATATTAAGCGCTGTACTAATGATTGGTACGACAATTAAATTTGTATGGCTTTGAAAAAAAATTTAGATAAGTATAAATGTGAAAATATCGAAAGCAATTGTTTTAAGGGAAGTACTTCAAAATGAATGAAAAAGTAATAAAGAATAACATCTTACATTGTAACACCCAAAATTTTTGGTCTAAGGCATTTTTGAATGCTACTTCAGGAGTATATTTGTATGGGAGCTAAGTGAAAAAATGAACCGATCACAATGATGTGCCAAATTTCATCAAGATAACTCCAAAATTGTGACCTGTACTTTTTTCTCAATATTTACAAGGACAGACAGCCAGCCGACCAGACGGAAGAACGGACATCATTAAATCGACTCAGAAAGTGATTCTGAGTCAACAGTATTCTTTATGGAGGCAGTACGCTAATTAGATCGTTAGATCGATTTTAAATGTTACTCTGAGTCGATTTGTATACTTTATGGTGGGTGCATTACAAATATCAGCACAAACGCATAACACCCCAGCCACCTTTGGTGTAGGGTACATGAAACTCAAAAATTTGAAAAAGGTAAAGGAAAAAAATTTAGAAGTGTTGAATGTATCACAGTGTAGTTTAAGAGCAGTTAAACTATTGATATATATTAAGAAAGCTATGTTCTTCTGCTTTCTAAGCCACATCATATTTTTCTGAAATTTTGTAACAGGATGTTATCTTTTAAATATAAGGACTATCGCCAGTGAAAATTTAATATGTTTTCATTTGATCTTTATAAAATTCGGTGCAAATATTGATACTTTTTTTCATCGAATTTCATTAAAATGTTTTTATTTTTAAGGTATTTTTTAAGTATTTAAGCCCTATTTCGTGGGAACATTTGTATGGGGACTGAGTGAAATAATAGACCCATCGCAACCAATTTTAAGAAGCTTCATACCAAATTTCATTGAATTATCTTCAAAATTACCTGCAATTTGTGCACAAGGTTTACATGGACAGCCAGCAAGTCATCCAGACGGACGGACGGATGGATAGAAATCGTTAGATCTATGCGTTACATATATTAGCTTAAACGCATAATATAATTTAGAAAACTTATTTTATTACTAAGAATAACTTGTAAGCATTTTCCAAAAGTTTTAATAATAAAGAAATTATAATAATTGCTTTTGACTGTAAAAAAGATTTAACTAATTAAAACTAACCATATATTGCCTTAAGCAGTTTAATTATACACTTACAAATTCTATAAATATAAAAAAAAAAATACTTAAAGGTCATTTAGTATATCAATACTGTAATTTTCAAGTACAGAAAACGATGCCAAAATATACTCACATCACAAAATAAAAACCATTTAAAATAATTTTTTCTCTTTTTTTCTTAATTGATTTAATCGACTTATTGTTTTAAGTAAATATTTAATTTCACTTATTTAAACATTAGATTTTACTTCGCCTGCGAATAATAAAACATTTGCTGTCTTCTCCACAATCAAATAGGCAAATGGACGATCAACATAGAAACGTGTAGGCGATGCCTTATTAACCAAGACCGCTGTTGTAACAGCACCAGCTTCGGTACCCTCCTCATTGACAATGATGCGTGTGGCATGGAAAATGCTCGAAACATAATTACCTCTAGCTATTTTATCCAAATTTGCCCGGGATGAATCAAATAAATCTTGAATACCCATCTGCAAGACAATAGAATACAAATAAAATAAATTGTCAATCAATAGTTACCATTAAACTTTTAACTATAAATAAATACTTAAGAGAGAAGAAAAAAAAACTTACATTTCTTAAAATAGGACTCAATGTGAAATGGGACTCTGTTGTGAATTTTGGTAAAAATAACTCCACCTCAGGTTTGTCTTCATCCTCGCCATAGAATTGGGCAGCATCTTGTAGTTGTCGATGAATTTCTTTGACACCAACGGCTGCTAAGTTATTGACAACCTTGTTGAGTTTGACACCTGCAATGGGATATACATATTACATTGTTGTATTATTATAAGTGAAGTGTTGAAATATTTATTTTAGCATATAATTTACCCCTTTTTGGTAGAATAATTAACATTGACAAACGATTTTCTTTGCCATAAGGTAGTTCAAGAACATGAGCATCTAACTGTTTAACATTGACATAGGTAAAGGTACCCATTTGTGTCATCATTTGTACGTTGCCCAAAACTTTGCCATCTTCATCGTGGAAGGGTAAAGGACGTGTCTTAGAAGCTTCGAAAGGATACTAAAAATAAAATTTAAATGTTAATGAAATGAATGAAGAAATTCTAAATTTAATCAAATATTCTATATAGATAAAAATGTGACAAATATTTTAATCTAATCCCTAAAGTATTTAAGTTGAATTTAAAGTTATTGTCATTAATTTAAAAATAAAATCTCATAGGTACCTGGTACTATTATGAAATTCGGCATTTTTAGAAAGAATAAGAGATAAACATTATATTTTGGTATCTTTTTTGATCCTCTATATACATATCTTTTAAGCTAGAAGGCATAGTAACAATATGTGCATCTTATTAGTACATCACACAGTGGTTCCAAAACCCTTTTATAGGAAATAATTCATTAGAAATAACTGTTGCAGGTATCTCAATAAAATTTCACATTAGAGCTGAAATGTTTTCGAGTTGATTTGGAGGAGTGCAGGCCCCTATCAAGTCAGGGGAAAGTGTTTGTGACCCTCCAAAGTTGCCCTTCTCGTGTATGCAATTTCTCCAAAAATTCATTTATGATATAACAGAAGAGAAATTTTATATATAGATAGTCCTTGTAAATCTATATAAAAATACGTCAGGTTATCTCTTTTAGTTTAAGAGATACTCGGGTCGAAATAAATTTAATTTAAAAGATATTCGAGGCAAAATAAATTTTTACCTCATCTTAATTTAATTTTTAGTTTTTCTTAAACTTGGCGGGCCTAATTTTACCCCTAGAATTCTAAAATGGTTGCCAGATTCCCTACAAAATTATTATTATGATTGATGCAAGAATTATATAATATGAATCCGTTAAAAAGTTACATTAATCTAAAGTTGAAACTTATTATTATATATTTTTTTTTTTTTTCAAAATGTGATAAAATTAGTTTTTTTTCTGAGCTTCATAATTTTTAATGTTTGCAAACAAAAAAATCTTAATGTAGATGCGTGTAAAGTAAATCCAGAAAAATTTGGCACAAAAGTCTGCCCACGAGCCCGTTCCAAATTTTGTCAATATTGGAAAATGTGTTTTTCTATTTTTGTTATGTTCTTAAATCGTAAAGCTGGGATCGAATTAAAATTCCTTAAATTTTTTAGTTCTATATCTGGGATATATACCCAAAAAGTATTTTCTGAGAAAGGCCCCTTTTAAAGACAGGGTGACCATTTCAATTGTAATGTACTTTGTTAAAAATACTTGTTGTTGTAACGGAAGTTGCGGCAATGAAAACAGCGGAAGTTGTAGATAATACAGCAATATTTGAACAAGATGTAGAATCAAGAGCTTCAGGAGAAACAATCTCCACACCGGCAGGGATTGACTCATTATTACCACGAGACACATTTAAAGAATCATATAGGCTTTGTAATTGACTCATTGTTGCAGATTCTGGAAATGATATTCCTGCTGCAACTAAATTATCAATANNCTATTTATTTCTTATTTTTTTTTTTTTTTTTCAGAATAAAAGTTTAAAAAAAAAATAGTTTTACGAAATCAATTTTACACAATGAAAAATATAAATTGTTCATTGGAATGGAAACTTTACCTGAACAGGGTATTTTGGAGTCAGAAAATGGGAATCTATTATTTCTCTTCTCTTAGGGACAAATTTTTTACATTATGCTAAAATTGTATAGTGATAGCTTAATTAATGTAGATTGTATTAAAGTTCAAATATTTTTTTCTTTTTAATTACACTAAATACAAACATTTTTGGTTTTTAATCAATTAAATGAAAAAATTTAGTTCGAATTATATTTTATATAGATAGTATTCCACAAGTAATTACCTTTCCAATGATACCAAATACTTGCATAAATCCTTTACACAAACGTTTAAATACTAACTGAAACTTGACCCCCTTCAGCGAAATGTGTACATTTTCTTTACTTTCAATAGTAAATGTATGCTGTAGCATTCTATATACACAAACGTATTTTGTTTTTAAATAATTTTGTCCAAATTTTGAACTGTTTAATATATTTCAATGAAATTTCATATATCCAACTATTTTGGAGGAGATGGTGGTTTCTAGGTGTTCTTTGGGCAGGTGGGAGAACGTCCGAAGTAGGTCACCACGGATATTATATAAGAAATAATTAAAAGAGTTTACCACTCTTGGAGGTTTTCCGAATACCACCTAGAAACTTGTACTCCCACAAAATATTTTTAAAATACCTCAGTAATAACAATGTAAAATTTCCTTGAAATATTTTGAACGGTTCAAAAGTTAGACAAAGTTATTTAAAAAACACATTGAAACGGCTGTGCTCTTATGTACATGTGTTTCAACGTGTTTTTTTTAAATAGAACAAATAGAGCCTGACGGAATGATACCTCCAATACAAAGCAATTATTTTTAGCATGGTATATCTAAAAAAACTATTATGGTGAGAGCCCTCAAATTTTTTTGGAATCAATTTTTTAGTTTATTGTATTTATGAAATAAAAACCGAACGATTAGGGCCGTTGGAAAATATATCTCCTACAAAATGTAAATATTAAGGATTATTCACACTAATGAAATATTTAACCAAAATAGCGTAACCACTATATAAAATACTTTCTAACTTTTGGTTACTTTTAAAAAAGATTTGCTAAATTATCTGATATATATGAGCATAAGTTTTGTTTTCGTTTATTTAAGCGAGGATTCTCACAAGGTCTTGCTTTGCGACCCACTTTAGAACTTGATTTGAAAGCGCGACACACTGCAACTTTGACTAGTTTTAATGTCAGATAAAATGGTATTTTAGTAACAAGATACCTTTTGTTCGTATTTCTAATATTATTTTTTGCGAACACAAAATATCGTCACTTTTCTTTGATGGACAAATGTGCGAAAAAGATAATTCCGGGGTTCGGAGCCAACATGCGTAGAAAAGCTCTTATATTTCAGACAAAATGCTTCCAAATCTGCAGAATAAAAATTAAAAACATCAGATTTACTTTAACTCTTTTGAAATTAATCTGGTATTGTTTCTACATTTGTAGAAACTCCTTTTGTTCCACATGGTGTTATTCTATGGTTAAAATTCTGAAAGGACATTTAAACTATAAAGTTAATAATAAATTTAAAAATATTATTGAAAGGCTTCATGTGAAGAATTTGTACTTTAATTAAATTAAAGTAAACTATTTATCATTAAAAGTTTTCACTGTCACATCGTAATTTTAATATTAGTAGATTCTTAAAAGAAATTATTTTAAAAATCTTTACTTTTGCCTTTAGTTTAAAAATATTTTAAATAAAGATATCATTCCTTTTTTAAATAATATCATGCTTTTATGGGAATTTTTACATTAATAATTTTATAATCAAGAATATTTTCCAAAATCCCCCACGAATGTCCTTATGGTCCCCTTGTGGGTCCCGGACCTCCATTTGAGAACCGTTGATGTAAAGTATTAATTTAGTGAAAGTTCCAAAAAAAAAAATTGTTCTATTTAAAATTTTTTAATATTCTTGAAATTGTCACAGACTACTTATGGATGCTTCGAACATAAGAAAGGCTACTTAATTTTTCGATACAATGACATATAAACCACTAAAATAATAAAACATTTTAAAATTTGGACGGTTATTAGGTGGCTCCCTTACCCTGAAAATTTATTAATATACTGTACAGTGGGACATAATAGAAATTTTTTGAAAATAAATCTGTAACTAATCGGTTAATTGAATTTGCATGAGATTTGGTATAGGCATAGCAGAGGAGTATATAATATTAATTTTAAAAGAGGGGCCAAACAGAGCCTTCAGCGGTGGAGCTAAAGGGGCTTAAAATTGGGTACTTCTGACATAATACTATTTTAACAACTTCCCAAATTTTTGTTTGCCGTCCGATTTCAAATATTTTTATATATTGTTGTATCCTCTATTAATCTCCTATAGTTTTCGAGCTATATATCGTTTAAAATTTTTTAGCACCATAATTTAATATGTTTTTGGCCCAGTTTTTTTCCATATATAACCTAGTATTTCCGACCGATTTTATTTATTACTTTTAACTCGTTTAAGAACAAAATTTTCTATTGAATAAAGTAATTTTGATGTCGATATCTTTACCGAGCCTAAAACTAAACGATTTTGAATTAGAAAATTTAAAAAATTACGACTTTGTTTTTTTACAGAAAAAGTATTTACACTTTTTTTACTAAAATAAAATTTTCTTTAACAGCATATAATAATTTTATACTTTTCTGAAAAGTACCATAACAAAGAAGATTTCGAAACAAAAAAATAAATAAATTCAATAACTCAAATGGTCCAGGTACACGTATAAAATAGTAACTTGACCTATTTTATATGAAAGTTTTGTCTATATTTTCTAAAATCATCAAGCAAATGGAATACAGTTTAGGAATTCATTATATGTTGTTAAAAGTTTTCAATCGACATCTACGGGATTTCGGAAACATGTGGATTTTACATTAAAAATGTAAAAAAAAAACTTATCTTTGGGATTTTCGGAAATTTTTTGGGAATTGTAGGATTTTTATACCCTACACCACCAAAGGTGGTTGGGGTATTATGTGTTTGTGCAAATATTGTAACGCATAGAAAAAAATTTCCTACACCCATCTTAAAATATACCGTTCGACTCAGAATCACTTTTTGAGTCGATTTAACGATGTCCGTCCGTCCGTCTGGTTGGCTGGCTGGCTGGACGGCTGGCTGTCCATGTAAAGCTTGTGCGCAAAGTACAGGTCGCAATTTTAGAGATAATTTGATGAAATTTGGTACATATGACTTTTTTTGGCACAAGGACGAAGCCAATTGATTTTGGTCATGATAATCCCATTATTTCACCTAGCCCCCATACAAATGTTCCCCCGGAATACAGTTTTAACACTCAAAAATACCTTAGAAATTAAAATATTTTAATGAAATTTTACAAAAGATATAAACATTACTTTTTTCATCTAAATTACATTGCTTAGTAGAGATAGTTTTTCGTGATATAGAAAAATACTGAAATCAATATCTATTATAGAAGCGAAACAAAGCCACTTTAAAATATAATAAGTCACACATTCAAACATTGGCTACAGGAACAAATTAATTAAAAAAGCTATTCAATTTTTACATTAACAATAGTATAATGTTTTTGGAATTTTCCACAACTTATGAAACTTTAAAGTGGCGTAGTTTCAGTTCTATAAATGATATCGATTTTATGTCAGAGGTATCCAAATTTGCGTTCCCTTAGCTGCGCCCCTGAGGGATTTGTTTATTCCCCCTTCCAAAATTAATATTTTGCTCTATCCTGTTACTCCCATAATAAATTTCATGGAAATCAAATGAGCCAATCAGAAGTTATAGATTTATTTCCAAAAATTTTCTATTCTATCCTACTGTGTATTGTATATGGACATATCTTCCTCAACTTCATTATTAAAGACGAAAATGGAATAAATAGGACAAGGGAGAATGATACCCTTCATTAATATTTTTTAATGGATATTTAAAGAACTATTATGAGGAATGAGCTAAAATTTTGTATGAACTAAATTTGTTATCATATTGAGTTGATGAAATATGACGTATAGGGAAGTTTAGCTCCTACAATTTGAGGGGTAATAAAGCATACCGGGTTAAGATAGTACTACATAAAAAATCTGTACAAGTATAATTTATATTTAAAGTGACCGCATCTGACATTTAATTGATGCACGTTTATATGTTGTTAACGAATACAAAATACGTGATTATTGTTTTTATGGGAAAATAATTACTAAATACTTCCGCTAAATATAAAAAAAAAAACACAAAAGATATTAGAATATAATTTAAATTTTTAACGATTTGTGTTCATAAATAGTTAATAAACTTTCGATTTATGGTATTCCTTTTAACTTCGTTCTAATTAATAAATTACTTCTAATTACATATATTTATAGTTGTGCAATACTAACCTTCCATTTTCCTTTAAAATACAATGATGAAACCATTAAAATATTAGCATCTAGAAAATCTTGTGGTGTCACTGTATAAGGTATTAAACCCCTGGTAGCTATTCTTATATCCTCATTGATTTTAGTAAAAGTATTATTGACATCATTAAAATCGACAGGAATTAATGCTGAAGCATAATCACGTTCAATAATATCTTCATAATCACGACTCACTGGTGTATTGATATTCGTGAATAAAGCATTAAAAGAGGCTACCTCTATAGTGGTGGTATTAACACTGTAGGAAGAAGGAATATATTTTGAAAAATATAAAACCTATTTAAATATTTATGTTAGCATTTTGTCATAACTATAGATATACTTACGTTAAATATCGTGATATTATATGATACGCAGCCCTAACAGCACTCTGATCATTACCAATATGAAGAGTGTTACGTAATTCTGTTAAAGTATTACCGCCAGCTCCTTCAGTCAAAAGCAACATTAGGGACCATACTGCAAATGGTGAAACCATATAACTGCGATTAGGTACAGCAACATGTGCATCAGATATTTGTTTAAGAAATTCTAAGGAAAATTTTTCAGCTCCTTGTGATATTTGTATAGAATCCTGTAGTCCCAGTCTATTGGCATTAAATTTTGCAGGATTAATAGGTGGTGAAGATAGTGTAGCGAATACTGGAGGACCTTGTGCTTTTATATACGTTAGTAGTTGTAGAAGTAGGCATATTGAGGATAAAACTGTAAATTTAAAGAGATTTAAAATGATATATAATTTGTTTTAGCTTGAATTGATTTAAATAGAGTGATTTCCTGTCAAAATGGCCAGCAATTGGATTTTACATCTCCAATTTCAATGAAATTCATTACAAGCCTTGACCATTGGAAGTGTTTCGGAACCATACAATTTTAGAACCATGTTTAAAACTTTACAAATTAATACCTATTTACGTTCTAGTAACTTCTTAAATATACGTGGTAGATCTTAAGTTGTTGTTGCCTATTAAAGACAAATTTATTACCTTCATACTGGTATATACAAAGTTTTTTCCATCAAAAGTCCAAAGGTCAAAATTGGAGATAAAAAATTAAAACTATTATATCGCACAAATCAGTATTTCTTAAATTCTTAAAAAATTATATATTGTTGATACTCCTTTTCTCCATAGGGATTTAAAGTTGGAGTATTATTTAGTTTATGAGTTATGGACTAAAATAATATCCAATTATTAATAACTCCCAAGTTATAGAAAATAAAAAGTTAATTTTAGTGCAGTTTTAAAAACAAGGATCCAAATAAAGGTCAAAATTTCCAAGGTCAAAATAAGACATACAAAAAATAAACCATTATGTCTCCTAAAACGATATCATTCAAATGCTAAAAAAATTATATAATGCGCACTGATTGACCCTGTGTTGCACGGGTTTTATTGTATACAAACATATTGTACTAACTATGAAAAATATAATAACCGTTATATGAATGAAAAAGTGCCACAATGTCCACTATTGGATTTTCACTACTTAGAAACATGTCTCTAAATTAAAAATTGTCGAAAATTCAAAAAGTACCATCAGAGAAAAAGGTACTATAAAATCCCATCTTATGCATTCACATTCATTTAGGGCCACATATCCTTAATTTCATGTTTCTAAGTTCATAATTATAGAAAATTCAAAAAGTACCACAAAGTTCTCTCTTATTGATTATAAAAAGACAGGGTGCTAGTCTTTTTAATTTCACGTTACTAGGTTAAATATTATAGAATATTGAAAATGCACCATACAAATAACAAAAAAGTACCATAAAGTCCCCTCTTATGGATTTTCATTTACCTAGGACCACATAACCCTAATTTCATGTATCTAAGTTCATAGTATAATAACATAACAATAATAATAATAATAATAATAATAATAATAATAATAATAATAATAATAAAAATGTCAAAAAAGTACCATTAAAATAACAAAAAGTACCACATATTCCTAACTAAACTAAAGACCACATATTCCCAATTTCATGTTCCTAGGTTCATAACTACAGAAAATTCAAAAGTACTATTAGAATTATGAAAAAGTACCACAAAGTCCCCCTATGTGAATGCTTTCCAACAGCGGACTATGCGTATTTAATTTCATGTTTCTAGGTTAAATATTACAGAAATAGGACTAAATTTTCTTAATTTCATGCTTCTATGTTTAATGTAATTGAAAATTCATTATTAAGTTGAATAAAATGTTATTTCCCTTTTTACCCTTTTTTGGTACTTTTTTTCACCCATCGATGTATCAAAAATTGTATTCCAATATATTTATAAATTGCAGTAGTATCTCATATTAAAATCCTCATATGAATATTCCAATAAATATAAAAAATTTATGAAAAAATTACCAAAAATAGGTACGAATTTTTAAAAAGTACCAAACTTGTATATCTCATTTTTTGATAAGTTATGAATACGATATAAATTTTATCTTTATGTTCATTGGTTTCAAAGATACATATGGTGCCAAAAAAAGTACCAAAATACAGTTTTTATCCGTTTTCTCCCTAAAACGGCTGATTTTCAACAAATGGAAAAACTATAGTTTTTCAATCGCAGACCTACCTGG
>MINK01174290.1:0-10683 GCA_001735545.1 Phormia regina | reverse complement strand
TTTCTGTAATATTTCACCTCGACAGAAACCATGAAATTAATTACGCATGGTCCGATGTTGGAAAGAACTCACAAAGAGGGACTTTTTGGTACTTTTTCGTTCTTCTAATGGTACTTTTTGAAATTTCTGTAGTTATGAACCTAGAAAAATGAATTAGGAATATGTGGTCTCTAGTTAATAAGAATCCATAAGAAGGGACTTTGTGGTACTTTTTTGTTATTCGAATGGTACTTTATGAATTTTCTAAAATTATGAACCTAGAAACATGATATTAGGATTATGTGAATCTAAGTGAATGACAATCCACAACAGGGGACTTTGTGGTACTTTTTTCATAAAAAAAATTAATTTTAATTTATATTATTCAATAAAACCCGCGCTCGTATTAATTGATTTTACTCCAATCATCAAAATGATATGGTTAATAATGATTGATTTTATTATCACTGTTTTTTCTTAATCTTTCAATTTTCTTTACACTTTACTGTCAATTTATTTAAAAAATAATTTTAAACAATCAGAAAGTAAATTATATTAATAAAATATATAATTAAATTCCAATACAAAATTAGTTAATAATTTAATTAAAAAATAATTTTAATTTTTTTTTCTGTGTTATGTAATAACTTAAAGACAATTAAAATATTTTGTTAATAAAATCACACAAGTCGTTATTGAGATATTCCTTAATATTTGGTGCAACATCCTTACTTATACAAATGGCGATTTATGCAAGAATAAAAAACAATTAAAATATGTGAATAAAATAGGTACATAGTAGTAATAAACTGACTGAAAAACTCCTTGTAAAACTTTCTTATTTATGTTTTAGTATGAAAATAATTTTTAGCATTAAAATAACTTTATTTTAATTTATATTTTCTTTTATTTTTCAGGTACGTTTTCAATTAGCAATTTATACACAAGGTAACTACTAAACTTGAACTTTATTATATTTTGACATCATTTATCGATTTCTGAAGTGATTAACGTTCAAATCAAGAAAAACTTCCAATTTTTCAATTTTAATTTCTTAATTTCTTTCTTAGTGCAGGCGCGTATCCAAGGGGAGGTTAAAATGGAAATTTCCCTCTCCAAAATGAAAACTCTTAATGAAAAATGTGTACTAAATTTAGGGAAATAGTTGTGAAAATAATTCTATTTTCCTCCCAGAAAAGCTTGAGCTGGGTCCGTGCCAGTCTTAGTGTAAAAGGCAAAATTTAAAATACTTTATTTTGGTTAAAAAATAGAAACTATTTCATATAAACATTTAGCAGACAAGAAAGAATTTTCAACTTAAAGCCGCTGAGATAAAAAATTGTTTTTCTTTATTCTCTTAATATGACTTAGACCTTTAAGACTATAAAAAATAATGATAAAGCATTGATAATTTGAATAATAGATTATGTATAATTACAGTTCTGAAAATAAAAAAATTGCTTTTCAAATTTTAAAAACATTTGTTTTTATTTTATTTTTTAATTGCCATTATTAATTGGTAATATTCAAATGTTTTGAAATATTTTATTCTTCTCAATCATCTAGTTTATTAAACAAATAACATTTAAACCATATGCACACTTTTATGACATAACAACAAATTGCATCTTTCAAAATTGTGACAATAACAAACTTTACAAATTAGATTCACTAACAACAGACATACCTACATACACGTTGTGCTTTTTTGAATTTGTTACATAAAATTGTCACTAACAAGTGTGTATGTTGTGTGGGCAGCAACATATAAAGAATTTTTTATACATTAAAATGAAAATAACAAAAATTTAATATCATTTGCTAAAAGACAAGTTAAGAAAAGTCTTTAAAATGACAACAACCCACTGAGTTGCAAAAAAAAAAAATCACATTAGACATTTTTTAATGAAAAGAAAATTAGTATTAAAAATATTTTTAAATAGAAATTGTTGTTGATGTTTTGACCATAATGAATTTGTGTTGGTGTTAAACAATTTATTCCTTTATTTGTATGATGTTAGTAACTAATGTTGGGGGGTCATTATTAGGTATTAAACTTTGTTCTTAATTTCTTTTTCTTTTCATATTAGGTGCCCTCTTTAGTAACCAAAAACGTACACATATTTATTGTTGTTGTGTTGCGATTTTTTCGGCTTAAACAAGTTTTATATGGGAGAACAGTTATAAATAGTTTTAAGATATTTTCGATTTTCTAGTTCACTTTGTTACATTAAATTGAAAGAATAAATAAAATATTATATAAAAAAATTGGAAAATTTTTATTTTTTTAGGTTCCCAGCAAAAATAAACAGAAGTAATTTTTAAGGAAATTCATTTTCACTACTTCCAAAGTATCAATTGATATATATTTTCAATTGATATATATTTCGGAATTAAAAATATATTCGGAAGATCTTTTTTCAAATACTTGTTACGAAAAATTAATTTTATTAAAAAATTTATTAGTTTATATATAAATTCCATTCANNTCCATTCAATTTCCCTGCAGCGATAAAAAGAAAAATCCAAAGAATCATCAGTTTTTCATAACATCGTGGACATGACTTCATATTCATTGAATAGGTATCAAAAAATAGAGCATCTTCCTATGATAAATCTGTGTTAAATTCATTGGAAATGATCCGAATTTACACTACTTCTGTATCACAAGTTCAGGATCTTATTGACTACTTTGAATGTTCTCTTTTTACTGGGCTACTTTAAGGGTTATTTAAATATATTTTTCGAGATTCTAATACAATTCACATTGATAGACTTTTGTATTGTTTAGTGTTTTTGTCTTCTTCCTTATAAATAGTGTAATCATTTACAGATGGTAGATGCTCCATACTTTTTTAACTGTATCGATATCAAATTTATAATTCAGAAATTTTTTCCATTCTGTCTTGCCAAACCACAATATATTTATCTGCTACATTTTCCACAACATCTGTGATAATGTATACATTCTCCACAAAGTTTTATTAGCGACAAAATAATTTCGTAAACGCACTTTATGAACAAAGGGTTTTTGATATTATTATATATTTATAGCTACGTTGACCATATTAAAAGTTTTTAAAAACTGAAAAATTTCCTAGAAAAAATATATCCAGAAAAACAAAAGACTTAAAAAACAAACTTTATTTTCTAATATTTTTAAAAACTTAATATTTCTTTAAAAGAATAGATAATATTTACCAACAATGTCATTTAATAGAGAAAGAATTTTCTATTTATAACTACTTTCTGGTTTATTTACATTTATTAAATCTTATTAAAGTTTAAGTCAATTTCTTTTAAAGAAATTTTAAAAATCTTTATCTAATTTCATTTACTTTTTAAGAAAAAAAATACTTTAATCACACGTTCTAGTTTTCGTTGCAATATTTATATTTAATATAAAAAAAGAAATAATGTGATTAGGTCTTTCAATAAAGTTCATAATGCAAAAAGAAGCTAAAATATTAAGTAAAAAACTGTAACCACCTAATAAATTCAGTCAGCAAGAAAAGCAAAAAAAAAAAAAAACTAAAAAAGAAACTTTCTTTGGGCACGATTTTGGTTCTTCAACTTGCTGTTGCTGCTTAAAAACATTTTCACATAGATTATTTTATTTTAATTTTTTTCTTTAGTCTTAATTTTTCTACCATAAACCGGTAGATATGAAATGTTTTAGTTATTTCTTTATAATATTAATGTATTTATAAATATTGTAGAAAAAAAATCTGAAAATTTTTTTGTTGACTTTAAATGTGGCTTTAATACACAAGTTTGGAGTTTGGGTATCTTTGTGAGTCAAGTGTTGAACTTGTAAACTTGGTTACATGAAATTGTCTTGAAAATTTTATGTTAGCATGTCGTCACACAGTTTTTTTTTATTTTTTTTATTTTGCCCCTCTTGAGGCCTGCTGAAAAAAAGTTGAATTTTAAACAGCTTCTTGTGATGCTTAAGCAGCAAATGGTGTCTGTTAAAAAGTATTATGACCGAAACATGTTGACCAGCATCATTAGAATTTAACAACAGCTGTAGGAATTTTTTGTGAATAAAAAAAGATATGCAACACTTGCTGCAGGAGCAATAAAGTCATGATTTGAAATCGATATTTTAATTTGTGCATTTTTTTTTTTTCAAACAAAGAATTTTTTATTATGAATATTAGAGGGAAGAACTAATTCTGCGGCACTGGATTTCCCAGTCAATTAGAATACACGATATTAATAAGTACTAAGCGCTTAAGACACTTTCTTTGAATTCACTTTAGTTTTCGCAAATGAATCACGATATATAAGCTTAAGGACAGTGCAACATTTATTGAATCATATCTCGAAAACGATTTATTTAATTTTATAAAAAAAAAAACAACAACAAAAAGTTTTAATTAAAATTATTCCTTTAATTTATATTTCATTTAAATAAATCCATAATTTTTTTATTTCATACACAAATTAGTGAAAATATTTATTAACAAATAAAAACTAATTTTGTGAACTTTTTTTAAGATTTCTATTTAATTTATAAATTATTAACTTTTTTAATTTGTGATTAAAATCAAAATTTATGCATTGATTTGAATAAAAAGCACGAAAATGTACAATTTGGTAATTTGCATTCTTTTTACTATTTTATTTTTTAAATTTAGGTTTTTTGAGACATAACTGCATAACTGTTAAGCATTTTAAAAAATAATGTTACGATGATTTGAAGACGTTTTTAAGTAAAATTTGTTGATATTGTTTTGGATCGTTTCATAGAAGTAGTTTTGGAGATATATGTACATCAATATAGGGGATAGTTTGACTAATCTTAAAAATCGCGAAAACTAGAATAATTAAAAAAATAGTTTACAAGCTTAGTACATATTTTTTCCGTGCAACCGGATATTCGGAGCAAAAAATAAGAATCAAAAACACCGTCAAAAATAGAACATACAATGAATAAAATGTAAGGCATTATCACTTACTAAATAATGTTTAGGAAGTTATTACAATTAATATAAGATATTTTATATATCAATTTGAAAATTTAAAAAACTCCAATATGTGCTTCCAATTCGCTTATGCTCTATATTTCACTGGTCAACGAAAAAATCCACCCCCATAGATGAATAGTTGACCTTTATGTATTTTGATGTGCTAAATACGAATCTGATTTCATTTTTTTCCATCAGGTCTGGATTCTTTTTTAATGGGCATGTCTAATATTTCGCCCATAGAAAGGTCATTACTCTAGTATAACTCCTCATAACTCAAGAACGGTGTGTACGATTGATCAAAATGATACATTGCAGACCAAAAATATCTTCAAATCATTTAAACCTAATTTTTTTACGTGCTCAATAGTTTCAGAGTTATTTTGAAACAATCATTTTCATGCAAAATTTTAGATTTTTTTGTTTAACTCGTAGTTTTGCCAACTTTGAGATAAAATATTTTTGGTGTTTTCACTTTTAAAAACAAATTTTAGAAAAAAATCTTGAATTTTGCAAGAAAAAATTGTTTTTCCGACACTTTTTCAATATATCTCCTTAACTATTGAGCGGAAAAAATTTGATAGTACAGCGATCTAAAGCTATTTTTTTTTTTTTTTGCGTATTGTGGTTATCATATATATCAATCGTACAAACCGTTCTTAAGCAACAGTAAAATATACTTCGGTAATCGGCATATGTAGGGCACAATATTAAAAATAATTCCGACCTGATGGAAAAAAAGCTGAAAAAAGATTCGAGTTAAGCAAGGAGCCCGAAAAAATAAATTGTTGTCGACCAGTGTTATTTGTTAGCCAAATATTTCTTTGCTGGGTATCAGTCTCTTTGTGAATTTTACATTTTTATACTTGATATATACAGCTTCTTTTTAATATATTTTTGATTTTATCCTTTCAATACTTTATACAAAATTCTTGTTACAAAAATTCTCCTTTATACTGATTTAATTTCATAAATGTGTGTGGTAAATATTAGCATTTTTATTTTTATTTTATTTATTCTTAGTTGATTTATAAATTCATTGCATATTGCCAACAATATAAAACCAATAAGATATACGCTACATGTATTAGTGTTGTTCAAGTGGCTAAAGAGAGCAAATGGCAACCACAGTATTACATCCAAGACAACTAGGACTCACACACACACACACACACTTGGCTGAATAACAACTTCGACAATAAAAAAAACGACAAGACAGTAATGTTTATTAAACATTAATCTAATAATGTAAATTTCAGCTACATTCATATATGTTGCTGCAACATAGATTTTTAAACATAAAAATGTGGGCTTAAATTTTACCATCATAACCAAACGGTCATGTTTTTTTTTATACTTAAATATAAAAGCAACATCCCCAATAAGTTTTTTCTTTATGGCATCATCAGCATCATCAGTGGCATTCATATATAATATTTATTTCTTTTTAGTTTAAAAATTTTATTTTTAATGTTTTATGTCCTTTGCTAGTTTTGTTCCCAGAAGATGTTGTTGTTTCTTATACCAGTATGATAAGATTTTTAAGGCAAATGTCTGCACAAGAAAATATTAAATTTAACCTAGTTTTTCATT
Source organism: Phormia regina (assembly GCA_001735545.1). Lineage (NCBI taxonomy): Eukaryota > Metazoa > Arthropoda > Insecta > Diptera > Calliphoridae > Phormia > Phormia regina. The sequence continues at coordinate 4,138 of MINK01174290.1, read as the reverse complement.
TGTTTTGAAAGTTTTTTTCTAGCTCTCTGCTACATATCAGCCATGTTCTCATCTGCTCTTGACTTTTTTTATTCTTTTTTGTTTTTGTGAAAAATGTGTCACATGTTGTTGTCATTTATAATTCATATCAAGGATTTTTATGTGGCATAAAATCATGGAATACTAATGTGGTCAAATAGTCTGACATATAAAATAAAACTAAAAATAAACTATTTACTTGAATAGATGTTTAGCTTCAACTGTCTTTAGAGTATTTTTTTTTTTGTTATCTCCTGTGCTGGGAAAATGCTTTAAAAAGCCAAGTGTCATACTTTCATTTTACTTTGAATTTTTATCTTTTAGATTTTTACAATGTATGCAAAGTAAAGGTAAATTATTAATAGTTTTAATAAACTTCAAAAGTTACAATGTCAAAAAGACATGATTGATGGAGTTTTAAGAATATGGTATAAAAATATTAAAAAAGTTATATTTCAAACTGTAATTAAAAGCCTAATTTTGTAAAACACGTCACATCACTTTTTTCATATAAATTGTTTTATTTTATTTATTTTATTAATACATTAATTAATATTATTTATTAATAAATTATGAAAAAAAACAATATTTTGAGAAAAAATCTAAATTAAATTAAAATACCCAACAAAAACCTGGTAATGGCATGTAGTTACGGATGCAGTTACTTTTCAATGTTAACAACATACTCTCTGCATTACATGAAGGTAGATTAGTAAATACATTCTTATTAATCGATTAATTGAGATCAGATTTTAGGAAATATTATTTTTTAACAATCTTTTCATTTAAATTATAAAATACATTAATTACTTGTTTTTCAATGTCGAACGAAAGTTTAATTTCGACAATTTACATATCAGCTGTTTATTTTCCGATGTTTCAGATCCGATAATGTATTAGTTACTATTCATTTTGGTAATAGTGACTTCTGCAATACTTTGAAATTAATAGGTTATTGAATAGATGCAAAGTAGTTAGTTCTTATAAAAACCTCTTAATAATGACCTTCTCAAATGCCTACCTAATATATTGTAAGTAGTTGCCTTTAATGACATCACCGTGTTAAAATAATGCGTTAATCATCTAATGTGTATGTAAAGATCCATTATATTAGCTTCTTAGCTCATTACTTGGCAAGTAAAGTTTTTGCTGGAATAATTTCAAATATTTTTATAATCAAATAAATTTCTTAAAATCAAAGAATCCAAAAAAATTAATTAAATTTTTTTAGAGAAAATATTAAAATCCAATTTCAAATAATACTCATACAATTATTTTATTATTTGGAAAATTATATTCCATTATTTTATTTTATATTTGATTCATTTACTAATTGATATCCCAGCAAAAAAGAACTGAAAAAGTCATGAGTGTTGTAATTTTTTTAACGCATGGTTGTCATTGGTAATAATTTATTCTTTTATACTTCTTGGTCATTGCTTATTAATAAAAATTATGTTATAATAAAAATGCTTTAAAATTTGTAAAATTTAATTTTTTTTTTTTTTAGAAATTATTATCTTTTTGAAAGTAATTATTAAGAACATCCAAAAAAAGTTTAAAATCTTATTCAAAAAATTCTTTATCGTTTTTTGCTGGAATAATAAGAAAAATAATAAAAAGTCAATAAAGTGTTTTGTGTTTATTATAATTACAAAAACTTATTTTTGATATATTAAATAATTAATACAATTTAAAATATAATTAAAATAATGTTCACCTTTGATCAATGGTTTAATAGACCTTTCTTTTTGGTAATTGTTACAATTAAAAAATAATTGGTCTAGTTTTATCTCTGATAATTCGCTTAATAGACCATATTTTTTTGTGAGAACTTCCAAATTGTGCTATTGTCAATCTTGGACCAATTTGCATACATTTTAGCACTGCGGCTTCTATTCAAGTAACACTGATAAGTGTCAAATATTTAATTTATTTATATGGGTTTTATGCCCTTAAATTCGTATTCCTAGAAAAAGATTTGAATGGACGATAGGTAAAATTCATATAGGCTTCATGTTTGGATCACAAAATATATGTTTGCTAAAATTTCATTGAATTATGTTTTTAATTACGACATGTAATTTTATTACAAAAATAACTTAGACTAACGAACAGACAATCAGATCGACATAGTTAAATCGGATCAGAAATAGGTTCCAAGGTGGATCCTTGACCAATATTTCTGGGTATGAAAACATCAGAACAAAAATAGATTATAAAAATATGCATTTCTTTATATATTATGCATTATTTTATATGAAGGATGTTTCGAAAACAATCAATAAAGTGGAAACAAATGATAAATTCTAAAAAACTGAAAACCACATTTGTTATAACCGCAAGAGGATTATATTGTTTTATTTCGGTCTTATTTTTTCATATGACATGAATCAAAGCATTTAAATTACCAAAAGACCAAAAAAAAAATTCTAATTTAAAAAACGAAAATTATTTTAGTTCTTTATACTAATGGTATAATTTTATACGATATAATAATGCTTTAGTTGATGATGTGAAGCGATCCCTTCGTCTCTACGTTTGGCTGGTAGTATTTCATGTAGAATATTAAGTAAACTAAAACACTACAACAACTTTCTATGGAAACCTCTAAAATTTAGCAGGATCTATAATGAATTTTATGACAGGAGCTATGATTTCTAAGGAAAAAAAAATAAAATAAAATAACAAAAGTCTAAACGTTTTGGACTTTTTTATAAAGAAATATTGAAAAAAAATATATATATATATTACTATGTAACATATTTTACTTTTGAAAAACTTAACATATTGAAAGGATTTTTTTCTTAAAGAAAGATTTTTATTTAAAAAATAAAACTTTTCTATTTAGTTAACATTTTTAAAATGCTTCTAATTAAAAAAAATAATAATAATAATAATAATAATAATAATAATAATAATGCGTCAAGTTTTTTGGCTAACTAACTGTTTGATTTGAGAAAATAAAATTTTTGTTCATAGTTGTAGCCCTAGTTAACTATATTTTAAAGTAACGGATATTCATCACTTTAAATTTAGATTCTCAACTTTATTAAGAACTATAAAAACATAAAATGTTATTCTAAACCTCGTATCGTAACCATAAAATAGTTAAAAAAGTTTATATCTACTTAATATTCCATTTTTGTGTTCCCTTTAACTACAATCTCGAAAAATATCTTTATTTCTATAATAAAAAAAACAAAAACTCAACCTATTTAAAATTAATGACACATATATTTGTCTTAATCACTTTCTTTATAATTTCTTTTGAAAAAAAAGACATCTATCAAAATATTTATAAAAACCCCAACTTTTTTCTTATAAATTGTCCATATAATTTTAAACACGTTAAACAATAACAAAATGTTTATTAATTTTTTATGCTTTTATTTCTTTTGCAGATAACAAAAATCTAAAAAAAAAAACAAAAGCACTTTCTCTGATTTTATTAGCGATAAATCAAAAAGGAAATTGGTAAGTTATTCATTTGCCAATAAATATTAAATTTAATAAACAAATTAGAAAACAATTTGCAAATCTAATTAGTTGTATTAACATAAAAGTAGGAGGAAATAGTTTGGCCTAAAATATAGAGTTTAAAACTTTAGAGAAAAGGTTTTGGGGTTTATTGTATTTATTATAAGCGATAAAGTGAAAAGATATTTGAGGGAAAAAAATTAACATAATTTGTTTAATATTAAAAAAAAAGATAACGTATATTGATGGGCCTTAAGCTTTGGAGAATTATTTTTTTTTATATTAAAACTAAATTAAGTTGGAATTTAATATCTTGTTTCAGCTTCAAACACGTGCGAAATTTTCTGTGTTTTTATACATTTTTATCATTTTTTTTTCTTCAATTCAAGTAGTCAACCAGTTTCATATTTTTTTCTGTATAAAAAAAAATATTCATTATTAATTAATAAAACGTGAGGGAAAACAAAAATGTTGAAAACAATTTTTCATTGTTAAGTTAGCTACTGCTTGTGTTATATTTGGAATTACCTTAACAGAGATTAGATTACCCGATAACTGGGTATGTTTAAAGATTTAACTCTTGTCTTTTATTTTAATTAAACCGATAAAGTTTGAAAGTTAAACTTGAATGTATAAGAGT
>MINK01174289.1:14097-38886 GCA_001735545.1 Phormia regina | reverse complement strand
TTGAAAATATATTTGTTTGTTAAAATTCATGTAGTTTTCTTTCACTTGACTGTTTTAAATTTTTTTTGGGAATATAGGACAAAATTACCGGAAAGCAGAACTATACAGCCCATGCACATGCAGTAAATTTTTGAAGGAAAATTTTTGGTCTTTATGAAACCAAAACTATGGATAGAATTTTCATAGAACCAAATGACCAACAGTAAACTAAGAACCTATCTTTAGTTTCATATGATAAATAATTGGGAAATTATCTTAAGTTGAAATACCCACATTTTCAATAATACATTTCTTGTGTTTTGCTAAAACTTTTTACCAAAATGACGTCGCAATATGTTTAAGGCACTTAAACTCTTTTACAGTCCTTTTTAAAATAAAATTCTATAAAAATACTCTTATAATTAAAAATAATTTTATCTTTCTTATTTCCTCAAGTAAATTATATGAACAATATCATATCGGTATCAGTTACGGTAACCAACTTTAAACGGTATTTAATCGCTATCAGTATTTATAACGGTATCGGTTTCCAACCTTGATTAATTTAATATATATTTCTTAATTGGAGACTTTTTTCTGTGTATGCAAGAGCTGTCGAGAACGACCCAAGCTTTCAGAAACATTACCTGGTAGACACGCTGTGATAACACGAGGTATCCAAGGTGTCCAAATTTACTACTAATGAAGTACGATTTCAAAGATTTTGATGTTTCTGTAAAGAGTTATTTCTTAACATTTGAATATATATTTACGCTGAAATTTTGAATTCTTGATTTTTTCCTTAGCTCTATTTCGTTTTTCGGGAATAAGTCCTGCGATATATGAAATTATGTTTAAGATATTGTGTAATTTGCAACATATTCTGAAATAATAAGTTGAAAATTTGTCGATTATATCCATTCGTTTAGAAGTGAAAAATATTGAAATCAGTAACTTGAAATTAGTATGAAAAATAGTTATTTAAAAAATATTTTTATATAATTAAGTTTTAAATGTCATGTGTAGGGTAGATGTTATGCGGAAATTTTAAAAAATTTTGTCAAATGTCATACTTAGTAGTATAAAATTTAATAATAAAATACATATCAAATTTTATTTGAATATGTGTATATACATATGTATATGTATACTGTATAGCTATAGAAGGCAATGGACTTGTAAAATTTTAACGACTCATTTTTTTTAAATCATAAAAAGAAAAACAAATTTTTATGGATAATTTTGTGTTTAATCTTTAGTTAAAGAGAACATAAAACACAACATAAAAAAACCAGAGGTTCTAGCATCATAAATTAAAAGATTTTCAATATTGAGCATAAATACTCCTTTAATGAAATGAAACCAATAAACATCAACTACTGATAAAAATCATTTAAACAGATTTGTTTTAAAAAATTTAAATATTATTTTTAGTGAAATATTTATTTTAAAATATTTACATACACTTAGGTACATACATATATACCTACACATATATACAAATAATATGGTATTTTGTGTGTTTTGAATTAAATCAATTGCGGTTTTCATATATAAATTTATATATAAATAATCGTATGCCAGAAAATGTTCATTTTATATTTTTTAACTTTTTTGCCACAACACATTTAATTATAAAATAATTTAAATCCTTAATTAGTTGATTTAAATGGCATTTTGCTCCCACTAGTTTTATAATAGAACATACATGAGTTTGTGTGATAATTTTGAAGAAAATTTCTCTCTTAATACATTCTGTTGAATATTTCACACCTTTTGTATGCGATATAATATTTATTGACAGTCTTACAAGAGCATGTTATGTCATTTCTATTTTAATTACTAGTGCTTAAAAATGTCATTGTGTTGACAGCTTAGACAAGCAAACAGGCTGCCACCAAAATAGCACCTAACTAACGCACATTGACATTTTTCATTTTCTCATCTTCGATAATCTCAAATGCACTCTGACACTTTCGACAACAATAAAAATTACAAGTAATATTTCTTAAATAAATAAAATCTGCTTGATGTATTCTACATACATATTGATGTATAAGAGAAAATAATATAAAATGTCAGGAAAAAAAATAAATTAAATTTTATTGCATGAGATTTAAAATATTTACAATTTTATTAAACTTAAAATTAGATTTAAAAATATATCTCTCCAACTGTATGAACTAAGATTACTATGAATTTAAAATGCAATATAAAATTTAGGTCATCCCCTTTTAGATACTTTTTTTAAAGCAAATCTTTAGCTTAACGGGGAGAAGTAAAAAATTATATCCAACCCATATTTATAACTTTCTATAAATCAAAATATAAAAATTATTTTCTAAAGTTTATTTCTATTTAGCTTTTGTCTGCTTTATGTTTGTTGCAGTAATTTTCATTGTCCTGTTTTTTTTTCTTATTCTTCCACAAAAACATCTGTTTCCTTTATACAGTCTGAATGAACAATTTGACATTCTTAATGATTTACAACAATTTTTACCGCCATACAGTTCACATTTAACTGGAATTCCAAAAACGAAATATTTCTACAAGTACCAGGAATAAGTAAATGAACAAAATGAAATAAAAGATAAAATGAGTAAAATTATAAATAGAGTCATAAAAAGTTTAACATATAAAATACTTGTTAAAATATAAAAAGTATAAAATCATAAAAGTAATAAATTATTAACATTATAAATTACTCATTAAAAAAAAAGAAAACAGGAAGTTGGATATGACTTGAAAGAAAAAAAGACAAAAAAGGTACTAGAACATCCTTTTTGTAACATGTATTCATTTTTTAATATTTTTATGTTTGCATGTGTCAGTCTGTCCGTCTATCCGTTAGATATAAATAAGTATATAGGCAAAACTTCCTTATATGTACCCTTGACTAACTAGTCCTTTGAATATCTAAAAAAAAAGGGAAAAAAAATAAACTTGTCCTGCCATTAATAAGCCAACTGGTTGTTGAAGTTTTCTCTGTTTTTGTCTTTTTACTTATGATGTTATGGGGTGATTTATGTAGCAACACCTTTAGATGATTTTTTATTTTACCCTCATGAATTTTTATTGCAAAAATATTCGTGTACATTTACCTAATAGGTAATTAATTAAAGTATTCAAATAAATTTTAAAAGAAGACAAATGAGTGATTCAAGCTTCATACAGAAAATAGATTGTTCAGAAGTCGGGTTCAGTAACCAATATTTACAATTTTGTGACAAAAAAGACTAAAAATATGCTAAGAAACCCTTAAAAATTTAAGAAGAAGAATGTGTACTTTATGTATAAAATAATAAAGAGAAACTTCCTAAAATTCTTAAAAAAAAAAACGCCACAATCCCATAGATTTTTATTGAAAATATATATAGATTCCTAAACAGCATTTAGTTTGCCGATTCATGCTTTAGGATTTTAGAAAATATGAACTAAAGACCAAATTTTTATATAAAATGGGTTAAATTTAGAAGGGTTTTTGACCTTGACCACTTGAGTTATAGGGCTTGTTTTTTTTTTTTTGCATTTTTCAAATTCAAAATCGTTTATTTTTATTCAATAGGATATTCTGATGTTTATCTTGTTAGTTCGAAATTAAGATACTTGAAAATTAAAATGCAAATAACTCAAAAATTATAAGAGATAAATGGGACATGTTCATAGTACATTTTTTATAGGTCTTATCACTGCCTACAATAATATATATAAATATATATATGAAATCGAACGAGAAACAAAATTTTGCAAGCTATTAAAAATTGTTTATATCAGAGGCCCCCTTTTCGCCGCCTCTGAGAGGTCAGTTGGGTCCCCTTTCCAAAGTTAACATTGTGCGATCCTCTGCTATGCCTTCATGCAAATCCAAACAGTCCATCAGAACCCTGAAGAAAATTTGTGCCAATTGTATTAAGTAACCGGTCCCTCAGTACCAGTTGAGATAATAACGAAAAATTATAAAGTAAAACAATAAATATAAGTCGAATAAAAATAATAAAAAAAATTTAAACAAGTTCCGAATTTTCATCAAATTTTTATTACATTAATCGAGATTGAACTTCTGTCCTTTTGGACCAGTCCAGTGATCTATCCTGTGATCTGACCCAAGAGGCTAATTAGCCACTCCCAGAGACAACCACATGTAAAAGTGGTTACTCTAGGGAAGTTACAGATTTATTTCCAAAAATTTAATAACATGTTGTGTTCTTGTGTGTGTTCTTATATTATTAGTTTTTAACACACAACGAATTTGGTTGTAATATTTACAACCAACCTATATACAAATCTTCAGCTTAAACAAGATCCTCAAAAAATCCAAAATGCATTTTGACCGATATCTTGGATATTATTAAACTTATTTAGTTTTTTTAGCACAAAAATTTTGAAAAAAAAAAAAAACAAAATTTCCAAAACTTTTTGGAAAAGTTAAAACACTGACATAAAGAAGAACTTTAGAAACTGGATTTTTAACCATGTCTCTACCATTTATGAACCAGTCTTGCTATATTTTAATAACAAAATTCTGAAAAAGATTTCCGATTTTCTGCCATTTCAACCGACGCTTAGAAAAACTAGGCTAGAATTGAGGAAAAAATTTATTTGGACCTAAATATCTCCTGAACCCTCTTTAACCACTATCTATCTGTTCTGCTCCAAATCAACTCAGAAACACCGAAACTCTGAACATGTGAACATTTAAAAATATATCACAAGTTATAGAATTATTTCCAAAAAAAGAGTTTTGAAACCACTGTGAGACAAGAAGGAAGGACATCGTTAAATCCACAGAAAATGTGATGAAAATGTTTAGCCCTTTTAAGGTTCAATTTAGCCCTTTTATTTTGCTTTAGCCTCAAAGTTTCCGTTTCAGCTTCTAGTTTTTTTAGCGCTACCCACTCCTGCCAATAATGCTCTGAAAGCATTGTTTCTACTTAATAAATTTTCATTTTTCATCAGTTCATATGTTTCAATGCTCCAGACTTATTATTTATTATAACTTATTTCGCATTTGGCCCATCATGATTTTAGAATTGGCTGAATCGTATCATGTTCACCAGCATAAAATAAATATTCTGTATATATCTTTACCACCTTTATTATGAAGAACTTTGATATACAAAGGTTTTACCCTTCCTTGGTGTCTGTTAGCATTCTGATGTATGGAATGTATTTATATAAAATTTATAATACTTTTCAAGGTGTTTTGACTTTTTCTGCTTTTAACTTAAGCGTTTAAATGAAAACATTGAACATAAATCGTATGCAATACCATTATTACATATGAGTAGATACACTCTTTTAGATATAGTGATGGTCAAAACATTTGCTACTAAAAACCAATTTATTATAATCACAATTTATTTTGGTAGAAAGAATGTTTTTTTTTAAATAATTTAGATTGCATATTTTATTAATTAATTAAAAAAACATACATATAAATTTTAAGATAAGCTAATAGAGTGATTACATATCAAAAAGGACTAAAAACAGACATTTTCGGATTTGATATCTCCGATTTTAATGAAATTTGCTATAGATATTAAGTATTGCAAATGTTACTCAAATCACAATATATCTGAGTAAAGAATTATCCCGGTTCAAAAATATGAAGTTTCAAAAATCATAAAGCGGTTGACATTTTTTTAAAAGTATTCAGACATTATTGCTCATAACTTCTTAAATATATTTTGTACAATTCTTATTTTTATTTAATAAAAAAACATATTGGCTGTAAAAGGACAATTAAAACACGTATGTACTTCGAAAGTTCAAAGGTCAAAATTGATAAATAAAAGCTTAATTACTCAAATAAACAAAAGTTTTAAATTCCTAAAAAATACATATATTCATATATTGATAATTTGATAATAAAAGCCTTCTCTATATCTGAGCCGAATTTCAAGTTGGAGCCTCTATTGGTTTTGGAGTTATGAAGCCAAATACAGAAAAAGCGAATTTTTTATGTAAAATTAGAAATATTTACAAAAATTATTTTAAAACTATATTTTATGAGCACGTATTTAAAACAAATAATAAACTTTTATACACAAAATTTGACTTCGGTTCATATTTTGTTACATAACTTCTGATCTGAGTAGAGTTATATTAATGTTATATAATTTTTTCAGCATTTTAAAATCATCGTTTTTTGGAGATTGGCCTATGAACTTTCGATCTAACTTACGATATATCACTTTTAAGATAATATCCTTGTTTTTAAAAGTACACTAAAATTATTTTTTTATATTCTATAGCTTAGGAGTTATTAATAATTAGATCTTATTTTTGTCCATAACTCCTAAAATAAATAAGACTTCAAATTAAAATTTTATATCCATGAGGAGAAAAATTATTTCAACGATATATAATTTTCTTTTTCACCTTTGAACTCTTGTTGTAAAAAACTATGTATATATCGTTATTAAGGCAATATCGTTGTCTTTAATATGCAGCAATAACTAAAGATGTACCATGTATTTTTAAAACCATCGTTTTCGGAGATATAATAGTTTATTTCTTGGAAGTCTTATTCTGACCTTTGAACTTTTGATCTAAAGTAACTCACTATAATCAATTTTTAATTTTTATTTTTATTTAAGGCACAATGGATGCTGACGAAGATCGTAGCGAATCAGAAAATGCATTCCACCCTGCTAGTGTCTAAAAAAAATCTATAAGAATTATTACAATTATGAACTTTTGAGCCTGAATAAAAATTAAAAATTGATTACTTCATAATAAAGTTCGAAAAATATTCATCATATACAAAAATTTTAACTCACTATATATAATGATTTAGGTAATGTCCTGATTTTTCAAACTACACTAAACTTAACATTTTATTTTTTATAGCTTAGGAGTTATTAATAATTAGATCTCATTTTTGTCCGTAACACCTAAACTAAATTAGGCTCCAAATTAAAATTTTATATCCTTATAGAGAGAAGTTATGCCAAAAATGTATAATATTTTTAGAATTTTGAAAATACATTTTTTTAGATAAAGTAGTTTTAGTTATTTTATTGACCTTTGAACTTTTGATTTTTCAAATATGTGTATATATCGTTATGAAGGTAATATGTTTGTTTTTAGTATACAACAACAACTAAAGGTCTACCATGTTTATTTAAAAAGTTATTAGAAGTTAAATAGGATTCATTTGTAAATTTCATTGAAATCGAAGATTTCAAATCCGATTGCTATTCGTTTTGACATGGAATCACTCAATATATTTATTGCTGTATTTGATAACTTCTGCTATTCTACTAAAGTTTTGAATACATTATAGACGATATTACGCATAGCAATCATTGCCATATTGTTAAACGGATTAAGATCAGGGATAGAGTGGTGGCCACGTCTATAGTTTGATAGTGTAAATTGTGTAATTTAGAAAGAGAGATACAAAAGTTGCAAACGTTTTAAACCGTTTGATTTTGAACATCCTTCTGAGTTGTACTCTGTTTTATAAAATAAAATATATAAACATTAAAAATATTGCTATATAAATTTTTGCATATTATTTGCCAAATTGAAATATTGTTCTAGTCCCAAATGTTTTGATCACTACTGTTTGTACTCGTTTTTATATCGCTGTTTGTGTGTGTTAATGAAATTATTGAAAATCAATTGTAGTCACATTCAAAGGCATTTTGTTACACATCAATGACTCTCAACAGATCAATTATTTGAATATGGGAATCTCTTTGTTGTAAACTTAATATGGAACTTATTGTCAATAAGGATTGTAGTTAAAGCTACAGTTCCACATTATATTATAAAAGAATTTCCTTTATATTTGGTATTAATTTTTTCATCTTCTGTATTTTATTGTTTTTTTGCGATATGAATATTGTTTAAAAAAATGTATTCGCATACGCATTTGTTCATAAATAATTGTTGAATATGAAGCAATTTAATATGCAGCAAACGTTGCCACAACTATTGCTGTTTCCCTACTCCTTTTTTTTCAATTTTTATATTTGGTTCTCATTGTATTGTAGAGTCGTTAAAATAAATCAAGGATAATTCCATTGGTTTAAAATACATTTTTATTATAAAATGTGCGTATGTATGTGTATATGTGGTTTAAAGGATTCATTCTACTTTTTTTTGGCAAATTAAAAAAAACTCCACATGATTTTTTTTCTTTTTCTTTTTTTTTTTTAAATCATAAAACTTGTATTGATTTTTATTTAATGTTTATTTGCTTGAATACAAATTTAAGGGTTTAAAAACGTCTCTTTTTTTCTCTATATGTTTCCTATTTTTTTATTTATTATCACACAATGGGTGTAAATTGTATGGCTTTATTTCCCTCTTTTTTATGCGAGCAGTTGTGCGTTCTGAAAAAAGGATTTAATTTTTAAGATCTCTTGTGGAATTGCTCTATATTATTGAATTAAATCTTAAATGCACTGTTGTAAGTAAATTAAATAAGAAATTTAAAATCTGTAATAAAATAAAATTTTTAATAATTTAGTCAAATTTTTATAGAATATTCCAAAAACGTTCCACAATTGAAACGAAATATTAATTAAGCTTCATAAAAACATATTTTATTTATAAATTATATAATTTTTATTTATAATAAAGTCATACATATTTTTTACATATTTTATATTTAATTTTTTTTCCTTGCAAAATAATAAAAAAACTCATTTAATTCACTCCTTTGACAGCATTAATCTTCTAGTGACAATTTTACTTTATCTAAAGCTTAAAATTCAATTTTGTCTTTACAAACACCAATACAAAATAAGAAATATACATACATATATAATTGAGACATCGTAATTCTTCTCAGTTTCTTTTTATTATTTCTTGTAAATTTATTCCGTTTAACACTTTTAGATTTTCAATTTGGTGATGAGCTCTGTTTAAGTTTTCTACCTTTTTTTGTGGGGTTTTTGTACGAGTACAAAATTTTTGAAAAGTGTTTTCGTTTGGCTATATAAAGTATATATTATTATTTTATTATTATTATTCAATGAACGTAAATCTTAAAATCTATTTTAGACTGTGAATCCTTTGCGGTTTTATGGCATTTCGTGTCTTTTTTTATATCACCTTAATTGAAATGCAAATCTTTAGTTATATTTCATTTTCTTTTATTTTTTGCTGTTTTCTTTCTTTTTTACATTTCAGATTTTCTTTTTATTTTTTTGTAAAATTTTCATTTAGATTAATACTTTGGTTATTTTGGTTGGCTTTAACTTAGTTGTTCGTATGAAGAATACTTGGTTGGCTGGTTGGTGAGAATCTTAAGAAAATTCTTCATCTACTTGGTCAACATTTTAATCAAATTAAATGGTTGTCAGTACGAAACAAAAACACAATTCTTGGCTTGTCTTTTTTTGAAATTCATTTTGAAAATGGTTTTAGAAGTGATTACTTACTTTTTTATACATTGGATTAAATGATGAATATTGTAAGAAAAAAAAAAAAAAAAAAAAAACTTAGATGTAAATTATATTTATTAAAGAAATTTATATATCGTTTAATTCAAGATTAAAAATCTTCTGTATATTCAGATATTAATTTTTATGAATTTTGAGATATTTTTTAATTACTTTTCCATTGCAAAAACAAATAAAAAAAATATAACATAATAAAAATGTTATTGACCTATAACCATATTTCTGTTGTATTTGTACATCTATACAACAATAATATAGTTGAATCAAAATAAAAATACTTATAGCGTGGGAAAACAATTATAATGTCTATGAATTATTTAAAAAAATCAATTAGGGCCTAATTTAGCACAACAATAAAATTGTTAGAAAATAATATTTTAAAACAAATATCGTTTATTCCACAAAAAACGCCCAATAATATTTAGTGTGTTTTCCGATTTTAATAACATGTTTATTTATTTTTTTTTATTTTAATTACTTTTTTTTTGAAAAATTCGGGTATTTATTCGCGATTTAAATTTTTCAAAAAGTAGAAAAAATATATCTAAAATATGTAAATTTAATCACCATATCGGGAAACAACAAAAATTTTCGAACAAAAAAAAAATCGTAAATTTGGACCTTATCATCTCCGATTTCGATGAAATTCGGTATACACACTCATTATGTCAATACAAAATTTGGAGTTCTTCAAAATGTTAAAATTCGTTCTAGTTTAGATTTTATCGCGGTTCAAAGTTCACCTTTTTTAAAATCAATATATCTCGGGATCTATTTGTCTCGGGNNAATCCAGTTTTCAAATATTTTTCTGAAATTAATATTTTTCAAAAGAAAAGGATAATTAACCTTTAACTTATGACGTGGTAGTAAATTTTACATTCTCTTTTTTATTTTTCGAATAATTTCTCTTTGTTGCACTCTCTTAAGCTGATATTGTCAGTACCCTCATATTATACTTTGAAACTTACGATCTAAACAACTCACTATTATCATTTAAGGTAATTCTTTGTTTTAAAACTAAACTCAAAATTAAACTTTTAATTTTATAGCATAATAATTAATTTTTTTTTTTTGCATATAGCTCCTAAAACTAAATAATGGCTCCAAGCTTAAATTTATATATTTCCATATGAAAAAATATTATGTCAACAATAATAATAATTTTTAATGAATTTAAAAATAATGGGTTTTTTAAATATAGTTTATTTTTATCTCGAACTTTGATCTTTGCTGTCCGTTTTGACAAGAATCACTCAATAAATTTTATATTTTATACTCTACACCACCATAACAAATTACAAGAATAAATACAGTACAAAATTCCATGCTGATCGGTCCATAATTGTAGGCAGCTATGACCCAATTATGAACCGCATCATTTAAATGTGGCCACACTAGATTTATGCTTACATAAGACTATTTATGTCAAATTTCATTAAAAAATTAAAATATTTTTAAGTATGTTTGATGTTAAAACTGTATCCGGGAGACATTTGTATGGGGCTAGGTGAAAGTAATGGGCCAATTTAAATAGCTTCGTACTTGTCCAAAAAAATCATATTACCAAGTTCATCCAAATTATCTCTAAAATTGCGACCTGTACTTGCGCACAAGCTTTACATGGAACAGCCAGGCCAACCAGACGGACGACGGACGATCGTTTAAATCGACTCAAAAAAGTGGATTCTGAGTCGAACGGATACTTTAAGATTTTTCTCTGCGTTACCAATATTGCACAAACACATAATACCCCTTGGTTGTTAGGTATAAAAATTGACCAAAAATTTGTCTCCGTAACACTGCTTTCTCTATCATCATAAAGCTTTAGGTGAATTATTTTGTTCCATTAAAAATCAATAATCGATTTTGTGGCCAAGCGCAGAATGCACAAAAACTATGTCGGAAATTTTTTAACTATTTTTTAATTATTATATCTTTACATAATGTTTTCTTCCGATTAAATGTTGTAATGGGCGCGATTCCATTGCAATGTCAAAAGGGATCGTTAAGCAAAATCTGGAAGGACCCCTGTAATATTATCTTATTAGAACTGATATCCCATTTAAATTTTGATAAAGTTTTCTTGACAAAAAAAAGTTCATTCAAACAGTATTTCAAATTAAAAATTTTAAAACAGTATTTTATTCAATTGTCTCAAATATTCAAATTAAAAATTTTTTTTTTATATGATGATGAGTGTTCAAAGAAATTTTAATATGAATTTATTTTTTGCTAAATTTTTTTCAAAAAGTTCAAAACAACTTTATTTCTATTTCATCTTAAATTTTGTTGAAACAATTTCTTTTTTCAAGTGATATAATAAATATAAAGAAAAGTAGAGGAAACTACAAAATAACTTTAAGTTATAAACAATAATACTGTAATAAAAACAGTGATTCTTAAATGTAATATGGTAATATTAATTTAGATTTTGTATTGATTTTAAATTATGAAAATATTGAATAAGCTCTTTGAATACATAATTAATGTTTACATACATTAATATATTCTTATTATAGGCGGTGATATGAAATTTCTTAATTTGACAGAATATCTTTTTAAGAGAACTTCATAAGAAAATCATAACAGGTTCATCTCTTTATTCCCACTAAAATTGCAATTGAGTCGTTAAAAATTTTAAAATAAACATGCCGGAAACACTGATTAATCATTAAAAAAAATAAAATAAGAAATGAACTAAAAGAGTTTGATGGTGTTGTTTGACAAACACGTAACAGTTTAAACAACAGGAAACAAATAACAAACAACAATAATAAAATTATAACAAGGACAAAGAATAAAGATACAAAAATGAAAGATAAAACTGTAAAATGAACAAACGAATGAAAATAAACAATTAAATAAAAAAAACAAACTCTTATAAAAAATACTCATAATTAACAACAATAAATAACACACAGAACGGCAATAAACAGCAAAACGAATAGTATCTAGTTTTATGTATGTAACATTGGTACATTGATTATGAAGTACAAGGAAAGTATTTAAAAAGTATTATAATTGTAAATAAAACAACTCACAGCATACCTGTTCAAGTAAAATTATTTTTAAAGTTAAACCTTAAGAAAGGACTTTTTCTTCTCATGCACATATTCTCCAACTGCGCTGTTGTTAGCTTATTTGCCACAAATTGTTCAACAAGAACTTAGAAAAAAATATCGACATAAAAATATTATTATTACACTTCTTTCTGTAGTACATTGATAAAAGTTAAAGAGCAAAAGAAATATAATCAATTATCATTCATTAAAGTATTAGAAATACAAGGAAGTATTAAAAAAAAAGGCTCATAAAATATATTTAAATGGTATAAGAAAATGTTAAAAGATGCGATTTACTATAGATACCCTACAAAAAGAAGGAAGTTCTTTATATAATTTTTGGTTTCATTACTGTCTATTGTTCACAACTTTGTTGCAATCCTCTGATTGATCGCTTTATTGATTAGTGTTAATTTTTTCTTCGAACTTCTAAAATTTCTTTTTTTTTTTTATTACAAATGTGTTTTCTATATTCAGAACTAAAATTAAATAAATACATTAATAAATATATAAATTATAAAGAATACCAATTAAAAATTTTTCATTATTGTAGCACCTCCGCCTCATTAATTTATGAAATCATAAATTTTCACTTACCATTGTCCAGGTCAACGATTATTTCGTTAATTTTGAAAAAAAATATTTGACTATGATTGGTAAGTTCGGTAAAGATGAATGGGGTCTTAGAGTAATCATTATACAACTTTTGGAAAAAGATTCTTTCCAACAATTAAAATTTAAAAAAAATAAAATAAAATAAAATCGGATCTGTCTTATAATACCAAATAAATTATTATTATTTTTTTTTTTTTGCTAACTTTGTACGCGATAACGCGATAGTACCTAGTGATGTAAGTTTATAACACTTCTGATGGAACCTTTTAAATATTTTTATACCCACCATCAAAAGATGGATGATATATAATTTGTCATTCCGTATGTAACATATTGAAATAATCATTTAAGACCCCATGAAGTAAAAAAGTATATTGTAAGTCCATGTTCGATTCTGAGTCGACCTAGCTATTTCGTCCGTCTGTTTAAATCAGGATAAAGCTCGAACGGAAATCGTAGGAGACAAAAATATGACTCCATTATAGCTTATATAAAGTTTGTTAGTAATTTGAGCAAAAATCCATAAGTAAAACAGGAAGTTATGGCAAAATAACTAGACACCCTGTGCCTCTAAATCAGTTTTCTGTTGAATATCTTAAAAAAAAGCAAGTATGTTCAACGAAAATTTTGCTACGAAAATTCGGGGGCCAATATAAACAACGGAAACCAAAGTGGCGTGGTCCGCTCACTTTCCATATCATGTGAAACGTTAGAAAAATTACAAATATCTCAAATACGAATGTAACCTCAAAAACCAAAATGGCATGCGCCGTCCACATTACCCGCCCACCTGCCATATGGGCAAAGTATTAAAAATACAGGGTGTCTTTCGTAACTTCATTTTAAAGATGTTACTATATAATCCTAAAAAGTATGTTACAGATTAACTAAAATTTTTTTACGCATAGTTAAAATCGAATAAAAACTCGGAAACCCTGAACGCCCACCTCCCATATAAGGTGAAATGTTTAAAACCAATTTTTAGAAATTAGCCCTCGAACCAATGCAAATTCGAAAACATAAAATGGGTGGTCTGCCTACTTTACCGGCCACTCCCATATAGGATAAATAAAGAAGAAAAAAGGAGTGTTAGTTGTAGTTTAATTTTTATATTTTTTCTGCGTATCTTCTTAAACATAAGCATGTACGATAATGAAATTTTTACAGGAGTTCGGGGTCAATATAAATTTGGAAACATAAAATGAGCGTGTTCCCCCCCCCCCCCAATCCTTTCCGTTCCTTCTCCCATATAAGTGTAATTGCAACGAAAGTTAATTTAAATTGTTCAAGGACCATCTAAATCGAAACATAAAGTGGGCGTGTTCGGTCACTTTACCACCCGCCTCCCATATAGAAAAAATACTAGAATGACAGGGTGTCGTGTAGCTCATTTCATAGTTCGTCGATGATATCTCTTAAATCAAAGCTTATACGATAACAATATTTGTACGGAATTAGTTCGAGTGTCTTAATTAAACTCGGAAACCGTTAAAAGGTGGGTCAATATGGCAAACAATACTAGAAACATAGGGTTGTTGAGCTTCATTTCATAGGTTCTGTATATCTCTTAAACAAAAGACTTGTACGATATCGAAATTTGTACATATAGGTTATGTCAATAAAAACTTCACAAGCAAAAACCCTCTTTAACCACCCAAACTCCCTTATAGGTGATTACGTCAGCGAAAATTTATATTAAATATTCCAAGGACCCAATGTAAACTCGAAAACCAATGTCCAGTGGTTCCCCCACTACCGCCCCACCTGCCATATGGACAAAATACTGGAAACACAGGGGTCTTGTAAGCCACATACAGAGTTTTCGTTGATATTTCTTAAAATCAAAAAGCAACGTATGACAAACAGCGATTAGTTCGAGGATCGAAGGTAGTCTCCGGCGTTTGAACTGTTCCAGACTATGATGTTATGTAAACAAGTTTGCATTCGTATATTACCTTGTTGTCTCTGTTTGACGGTGCTAAAGAAGAGTTGTGGACTATAATAATGGCATACGTATTTATCTGTAACCGCTACGTATTTCATCAAAAATAATTTCATAAAAGTGGTATGAAAACCATTCTTTTCTAATTTCCAAAACGCCTCTTATGTGTGAAAAAAATCTTTAAAAATATTAATCTTAGAGTTTTCATATGGCTTGTGTTGTTTCCTGGAGGAAAACTCTAACTTTTATTATATTTAAACAATGTCCCTGGGTGTACCATAAATTACTACATTCAAATATTCTTCAAACAGAATTCATTTAATGTTTGAAAAAAATTAAAATAATGTTACATGTAAAAACCGATATGATTTTTTATTCATTATCATACATACATATAAAAAGTTTTTCAAAAATATATTTAAATAAAATTTTCGCTACATTAAATTATTCTTAAGATTCTACAAGATATATCTAATTGACAGTTTAATGTTTAACTAAATACTTCAACAATTTTTCTATTTTAGATTAATTGTAGTTTTCTTCTCTTTTTTTTTTTACAAACATTGTCCTTATTACCAAGTTTAAAAATGCATATTAAATGAATGTCACAACTTGCTGGACATTTGTCATGTTAGACCCTTATCAACAAACATACATACACTTATCCTTCATTAAAGAAGATAAAGTTAAAAGCTAATAGAAAATAAATAAATACCAAACAAAAAAAATGTAATTAAAAATGACTTACAAATTGTTTAAACAATAAAATCAACATAAAAATGATAAGAATAAATTAAGAAACAATATATATCCTACAATACTTAATATCGCACAATTCATGTGCACATACATATATACATTTAAAGAAATCACATACAAAGTATGTATGCATATGTATTATGGAGATATAAAAACAATTCTACTATTCTTTACTCTTTATCGTTTTATTTTCATTCATCTCTCATCTTGAGACGTCTAGTTCTGTATTTATTTATTTGTGTGTGTATTGTGAACGGATAATACTTTAATATAATTTTGCTATCTTTAAAACATTTGAAAACATGATTGCGCAGTCTGAAAAGTCAGTTTAAAAATATCATGTGAATTTTTTAAAACAATAGCAGAATAAGTGGATTATTCATATTGTTGTTTTAAAACCCTTTTCCCATTTTCATTCAAACATAATACTCTGGAATCCTTTTATAAACACTACCACCACCATAAGATGGTTGGGATTATGTAGGGTTTTATAGTTAACAAAAAGTCGACTTATGCGATTTTGCGACTTTTTTTTAAATTTTCATATATTGATTTTCGACTTTTTAATTTTGGAATAGTTCCGACTTTGCGACTTTTCCGATTATTTCGACTTTTCTTAAATAGTCGAATTTTCGACTTAATCTAACATTTTATTCCTTGAATATTCGACTTTTTTCAACGTATAATCGACTTTTCGAATTTTTCCGACTTTATCCGAATATTTCGACTTGTTCGACTTTTGCCGACTATTCGACTTTTTACGACTATTTCGACTTTTCGACTTATTTGTCAACTTATTCTCAGATCTGATCATATATTGTGTCATCCAATATAGAAAGATCAGAATTATTGTACAATTTCTCAACAACTCAAAAAAGTCATTTCGACTTTTTCCGACCCTTTACAACAAAAAGTCTCTCGTGATGTTGTGTCCGATAATCGAAGGTCCGATATTTATAAACTTCGTCCGGAGCTATATGTCTCATAATCACTTCTTGAGTCGTATATTCTAAACCAGCGGCTATTCCACGTAGTCCATTTACGGTGTATGTGCGGTACATTATGTGTTATAATTTTCGTAACATATTAGAGCATTGTTTTGTAATACAATGGAACACGGCGTTAATCTTGTTTTGTGAATCTTATTGTCTGTCACTATCGGCAATATTATGTTATCTCAAACTATACATACAAATATCTTCCCGGAATGAGTTTTAGATACCTTAAATGCTCTAAACAATCCATGGAATATCTTTGGAGAGACATACACAATTAGTTATATAGATGTTTTAAGGGATTTTTATCTTTACTATACTTTCAACATCAAGTAGATGAGGTCACATAAGTTGTCCTTTTCACTCGAGATTTTCTGGGACACAGGTGTGCTAAATTGGTGTAGTAAGTATCAATAGAGTAGTGTAGGCTTAGTAATTATCTGCTATACCTTTTTCTCTTCGTTTTTTATTTAAATTATATTAAACTAAAGCATCAACTGTTAAAGATTACTTCGTATTTTCCTGATGCGAGTATAATTTTGTAGAGGAAATTAGATAAAGTTGTATATAATATACGTATTTCATGATCAATTATAAGATATATTTTATGTTTACTGCATCCATAAATCTTAATGTCTTACTAGTTTATAAATGAAAGTATAATTTGTAATCCTGTGTATGTGTTCAATAATAGTCTTGTAAGTTTATGGACATTGTGGAATCGAAAATAGTAGTAAGAGCTATATATTTATCTGATATAAATACGAATTTCAAATGCCAGGACATAATTTTCTATCCTTCTTCTCCTTTTGGCCAGTTTTTTTCTTGTATTCTTTATTTATTTGTCTGAATATGTTGACAAAATAAATAATATCGGCCCTACAAACACACAACACAGAGAAAGCTCACCCCTTTACTGTAAACATTAAGCGACTCATAATACATTTATTATACATATGTAACATGAAATTATCATGGAGTATTTGCTAGAAATATATATACGATTTCCGAAAAAACAAACAATCAAACATTTCATGGAGCATGTTCACTAAATACGAAAAAAGCTGTACGACATTTAACCAAAACTTACGCCATATGTCAAAGGTGAATTGAGTTTTCATATTTCATTCTTGCGTTGCAAATGCGTGGTTGATGATAACAAGATTATCGTTAATCTTTAATTTTAGCCAGCGAGAGGTCACTTCCTTTATTTGTCTCTTCTTTTGCCCACATTTAACCCAAATTATAAACAACCGACATTCGTTTTTTTTTTTTTTTTTTTGGCTGGTAAGGATATAAGGAAATATGACTTAAAGAGCAAATAAAAAGGGATATGTCATAAATGTAAAAGGGTGGCCAGTTTTGGAAGAGATAGAAACATTTTATGTTTATTAAATAAATTAGTACTTATGAATTCATACAAAAAAGTTTTCATATAAGGTTGGTAGTTTACTAAAAACTTTACATATAACTCAGAAGCAAAACCACATAATATGAGTTGTAGACAAAATTATTTAGAAAATTCCTATAAAAAACATCTACTTTTTGCGATATTATAGAAATATGCGAATAGGTCCTGGGAATGCCCAAAAAACTAAAAACTTATTGAGAAGTGCTTTTACAGTTGCAGCCAAATAAGCAAGATATTTGTTAAAGTGGGATCTAAACATTTACGACAAAGAATTTTCGCAAAAAGGCTTCTTCCTTTCATAAAAGAGCACAATGTGTGCACACATTTTTGGCCATATTTAGCATCATGTCACAAAGGTAAGAAAGCACTGAAGCAATAATATTGTTTTTATATCAAAAAAGGTCAATTCTCTAAATTGTCCGGAGCTAAGACCAGTGGAAAAATATTGGGCTTTAGTTAAAAGAGAATTGAAGAGCACCAAAAAGGGATTTTAAAACATTGAAGATTTCAAAAGGAGATGGGCAAATTGTTCCAAAAAATGTGACTGATTGCCAAAAAAGTCTAGAAGTTCACAAGTTATAGTTTTTCTGTAATATAATGTCAATTAAATAAAAAATCAAAACTCTAAGATCACCAGTTTTCAAACTATTGAGTTTTATATCTTAAGATTTTTGCTCGACCTCACTCTTTATATGTTTTATACATCAAATTGTAGGAAAAAATTTGAATGAACAAAATCGGTTTACAAATAAATAAAATATCGGCGTTTTTATTATGAGCTTTTCTAAGCCTCTATAGTGAAATTCCAAAAATATTTACCCCAGCATGGCCTTTTTCTACTTGATTTGGATGTTACCCAGCATTTAATCATGCTCTATGAATATCTAAATTTAGACACCTCGGGCTTTTTTTTGTTAAAAATGGGCAAATTTTATGCTTCATTAGCTTTTACAGAAATGACAAATTTAAAAATTTTTGGTATTATTTTAAAAGGATATAAATTCTTCTTTAGACTTAAATAAATACAAAGGTTTTAAATTATTTTAATGTCTGTACCCAAAATCTCTTTATAATTAGCCCATCTAGAGGATTTTTAACCAAATATTTTAGGTCCAAAAAAATATTTTTCTATTCTTTGATTATTTCTTTAATTTTAAAATAATTTTTATAATTATTTTATTTTAATTTAACATAATAAATTACGTCAACATTAAGAATACTTTGAAATTGTAGTAAAAACGGAAAATAGGATACTTTTTCAATTAAACTTTTTTTAAAGTTGTAGCAAAAAAATAGGATCTAACTGTTTCTTAATCTATTAAATAACTATAATCCAGGCGCGGATCCACGGGGAGGGATAAAGGGAAATTTCCCTCCCCAAAATGAAAAGTCTTAATACAAAATTTGTACTAAATCATAAAATTTGAGGAAATAGTTGTGAAAATCATTCTATTTTCCTCCCCCAAAAGCATGTGCTAGGTTCGTGCCTGCTATAACTCCTTAAAAAACCGTAACAAATTGTATAATTTTTCATGATTTGTTTATATTCTTCATCAAATTTAAGGATTTTTTTTTAATTTAAGTAAAAAAAAATGTATGAATTTGAGGAATAATATGTATATTTTCAAAATACTATATTTAAAAGATAATAATAGTTTTAATCTACTAATATTCTGAAGTATTGAAAAAAAAACAAAAGTTCGACGCATTTTATCATAAAATGAATTTTTAATGATTTCTTTCTTAAAACAGTTTAAAGCCAGCTTTTTGTTCATTAATATTGGGTTTAAATTCTCTGATTTTAGCGCCCTCTAATAGCCACAAAAATAACTTTATTCAAAAAATACTTTTTAAATTATATCTTCTATATTAATACCTTTCCAAAAATGTATATTTTAACTCAATTTGAAAATTTTTTATTTTGATTTATGTCTATGTAAAAAAGCACTGTGGATCGTTATACCAAAATTTTTTAACGATCAGTTCATATCTGATCGTACTTTTCATATAGGTTCCACTACCTTAAAATTATTTAAAATCGAATTAAACCCACATTAATGTCAACATCATTATAAAAATGTACATATATAAATTGTATATAGGTATAAATCCCCATTACTAAAAATCATTTGTACTTGCATAAATCTCACATAAATATCAACATCGAATATAATATTTGGTATAATTAATTTTTACTTTTTACAAGTTTCACAAAGAACCATATAGGTCTCATATAAAACCCTATTCGGATAATTACTTTCTTAAACTGAAGCAAAACTGCTTACTTTTGACTTTTTCTATTTAATTTTATACTAAATTTAACATAAAAGTACCAGAACTCCTAATAAGACGTTACATTCTTAGTAAAGTTTTACTAATTCCTATAAATTCTTATAACTTCCCATTGAGATACCATTTTGAAAGTTTTGCACTAGAACGAAAAAATGGCTGCAAATATTTTGCTGGAAGTGGCTTTATATATAATAGCTCTGTGGCCAAAAGGAAAAACTTCGGAGGGCCATTATGATTTAACCGACTCAAATATTTATTATGTGTAGAATTTCTGAGTTATAACGCTTCACTCGTATTATCATTTGTAATATGTATCACGATTATTTAAAAATCGATGATAATTATATTCAAACCTAATTTTAAATTTAATTTATTTTACTGATTTAAGTTTGATTTATGTTTATCTTTTTACATTCAATTGATTTAAAGTGTTAATGACCTTTTAATCTGGTCACTTTATTGTCTCGCCTGAAAAATTTCATTATACAAAATGATTTTTTGTGGTCATTTATACGCATCAAGTGTTTATTTTCTTTCTTTTTTTGCAAAACTGATATTTAATGTTTTTTTCGAAATGTGTAATACACACACACATATGTTTATTTGTATGTAAATATATGCATGAGATAAATATTTATTTGATACGACAACGATAATGGTTATCTTAATATATGTATGTATATTTTCATATAAAATGTAAGAAAATACAAGTATGTATATTTACTCACATACAATAGTACGATGATAGCATACATACATATCTACTTACGGGATAATGTACATTTATTTTGTTTGTATGAGAGAAAGTGGTTTGAAAATTGTTGATTGTTCTTTTTTTTATATTATAACATATACGCTTTTGCATTTTAAACAGATCTTTTGATAATTTTTATCAAAAGTATGTGTTTATAGGCTCATTTATGTAAACGATTTTTATCTTATGTCCTGCCGGAGATTCAATTGTTGTTATTTCCAACAACAACATTGGCTACCAAGATAACAACGAGAATGGTAACAATCTACAAAAAATCCATTACAATTTGCCATTTAAAAGAAACCATGTCTTTTCTTTTATGTGACTTTTTTAATTAATTAACTTTATTTATTTTCTGGAAAATTTAATGCATTTTCCTTTTGTTCATCCCCCCTCCAAAACCTACAAAGATTTTAACTACTTACTTGTCCGTATTGCATAATACTGACTGTTTTTATAATTTCTACAGAAAAAAGAGGCAAATTGAATTCAAAAGAAAAAACCAAACCGAACGCAATGTAAAACACAAGGTAAAATTAATTAAACTCGACAAATTTATCTGCCTTATTAAAGAAAATGCATTTAAAAAAATATAAAAAATAAATAAATAAAATAAATTAAAACCCCAGCCAAAAAATACATACACTATTATGTTCAGGTTTGTTAATTGGGTGTGAGTGTTACCCATAAGGCAAGAAAGGATACGTTCATCTGTATATAACAACAAATAACAACTGTCCTGTCTCAAACAATTTCTCTTCAACTGTTGTTTTCACTACATATACAGTGTGTTGTCTTTGTTGTTGTTCTTCATTTCATTTTATTCATTCATTTCAAACTGACAGGTTGATGGTGCAGAACAATGTTTATATTGTCTTGCGGTAAAATCCAGTTGGTCATATTGTTGGGTATTTTTATTATTCTTAACCAAAAAAATGTTTATAGTGCCTTTCTTCTCCCGCAGCACACGCCTTTTTAGCCACACAATTCACCTACTAAAACTACTCATACACGTGTACACTGCATAATATTCGAATAAGGTTATTCATAGAGATCTTTTTTATATATACAAAAGTCTATCATTCTAGGGTCATGTGTACGATGCAGACCAATAAATAAATAAATAAAAATGAATACATACACACATACATTAATAAGCAAAACACTTTCTCTAGAGCTTTCAACGGTACGGTTGAAGTCCTAATGGGTTAAAAGTTTTAAAATAGACTTGAGGTTCATGGTTTTCGATATTCATCAACTCTATTTAATTTTCAAATGCTGTACTGCAATCAACATGCAACATTCATACATGACACATACACTGAAATATATTCGTGTACGAGGAGTAAGTTATGTTGTCCTAGTGCAAGATAAAAGATAACCAATTTATGATTAAGGTTATAATACTTCTAGTAGTAATGCTAGTTACAACAACTATAAATAAAACACACTAATACACACGTGTACACATTAAAAATCCTAAAGAATGTTAAGGTGAACTGCTGCCACGCGCAGTTCTATTTTAATGCATTTTCCTTTTTTTTTTTTTTTTGCTTATGCCACTTATCGTTCATAGAACATTTATGCTCATAGGAACTCATGTGGTATGCTTTACATTTTTTTTGGTTTTAATTAATTACTATCTGCAACAGCATATTGTTTTGCATGTGTTCATCTATCCATATGGAAGTTGGTGGTAGGACTCTTGTGCACTCTTACTACAACTGCTGCTGCAACGTTGTAATAAAAAAACATCCTTCATTGCATTTAGTTAAGTAAATAAATAGTTTTTTATGAGTATTTGTTTTTTTATTTATTTATATTTTTATCATTTAAATTTTAAAAAGTTTCCCTTTTCGTCCTTATCTTTATCTAGATGCTAATGTTAAAATAAAAACAAACATTAAAGGGGCTCGTTAAAAAATGTTTGATTAATTGTTAATTCGTCTATAAAAAATTAACTTTATAATTGATGTGAGGACAGTATTGCCAACTGTTATTGTATTTATAGAAAAAAGGCACGAGAATTAAAAGAATTTTAATGTCTAAAGTTGGATCGTAAAAAAAAAATTAACAAATGATATATAAATAAATGTCATTTTCAATGATTATCTGAAATGTTTTCGTTGGAAAACATTGTCATATAAAATGTTTTATTGCCTTGTTATTCAAAAGAGTTAGAGACAATAAATCAAAAGGATATTTGTCAAGGAAGAGAAATTAAAAACATTTGTAATATTTTTAACATTATGAGGCGATAACAGTGAATAGGTTACCAATACTGATAACTTAAAAGTCATGTCAAAATCTTATGAATATTTTGAGGGTTTACACTTTCCAATTAGGAACTTAGAGGATTCTATAGCTACATATCTGAATATAACTTTCAAAAAATTTCCAAGATTTTTATATTACCTTAAAGTTTTTGTTAAATCCTTTAGAAAACACGCTTGTATATAGTATGTCTCCTATATATTCTTTGAGGTATATTCATTTGAAGTTTCAACAAATTCAACTTTAAAAGATGTTGGTCGGGATTTTCAAACGATTTTATACTATTTAATTATTTTGAATTCGTAAGCAGTGCTGTCAGGACAAAAAGTAGCTAAGACTTTAAAAAAGGTCAGAAAACAAAAATCATTAATGAAAGAACTAGTTCTAGAACCGTTACATAGATTGGGTACTGGCAAGCTAATACTTCCACAGAACTAATTCTGGAGGAGACAATTTTAAAAAAATATTTTAAAATTTTAAAAATGCATTGCATCACTAACAAATAAATAAAAATGTAGAACGTGATCATCAAAATTCGGATATCACCTTTTCTTGAAATTAGTAAGCTTTTGGACCCATTTAACATATTCAGTTAAAAGACAACTCTTAATTCTGAAAATAAGTTTTTTTCTTACATAAAAACCGAAAAATTAAATTAGATCATTAAAGTGTTGATATCACCTTCCACTTAATTATACATAATATTCAGTAAAAATATAAAACGCATTTTTCCCAATCAATAGCGTCAGAGTTGCTTTATTTTGAACCCCAACAGTTCCGCTCCTGATCTTCTGCAACGTCTTTATGAAATTGGAGATTACAAATTTCTTTGCAAAAATTTCGATTCTGCATTGATATGTAGTTGTCGATGCACAGTAGGGCCAAAAGCAAAATAAATAACCAAATTTTTAATAATAAAAACTTCGACCATTAAAAATATATGGTAGAGTACAATATTTTTCTGAATTTAACATTTATCAATTCCTGATTAAATATTTTGTAAAAATTATGTTGATACCTATAAGCAATTAGAAACTATTCAGTCTTAATTTTTTTAAATATGTCTGTTTAAAGATAACTTGCATTTGTTCGATTTGTTTCAAGAAAAATGTAATAAAAATTTTAATTTTTAATTTACTATGTACAGTTTTATAGAAGGCACAATTTCCTTTAAATTGATGTGTAACTAGTCGTCTCTACGTAACATAAAATATTTAACATTAACACTAACATCATATTACTATTAAATGTAAATCGTTCAGTGTGTTTAATGTTAATTGTTTTCC
>MINK01174288.1:0-11286 GCA_001735545.1 Phormia regina | reverse complement strand
ACCAAAAATCAAAATTACCAAAAATTTGAAAATTCACCTAAAAATTTTTAAAACCAACCAAAAGTTTTAAATTTCATTCAAAAATGGCGAATTTTTCACCAAAATTCAAAATATTTTACACAATAAATTAAAAATGCTTATGAAATTGCCGGCGAATTTCACTCATCATTTTTACATAAAAATCTAAATATATTCAGGCAAAAAATTTTACTTAAAATTGCACCGAAACTAAATATTCACCAGAATTTAAAATTTCCACCAAATTTAAAATTTCACCAAAATTTTAAAATTTCAAAGAAAAAATTTAAAATTTTAACCATAAAGTTTTAAATTTCACCACTATTTAAAGTTTCATCAAAAAAATTTAAAGTTTCACCAAAATAAACCCTAATATAAAGTTTCTACTCAGAAAGTGAATAAGAAGTCAGACTCACCAGTAAATATCTCCCACAATTAAAAGTTTCACAAATATTTAAAATTTCACCATAACTTAAAGTGTTCACCACAATATTTAAATTTCACCCAATAATTTAAAGTTTTCACCAAAATAAATTTAAATTTTCACCATATATTTAAGTTTCACCAAATATTAAAATTTCACCAATAATTTAAAAGTTTCACCAAAAAATTTTAAATTTCACCAAAAATTTTAAATTTCACCAAAAATTTTAAATTTCACCAAAAATTTAAAATTTTACCAAATATTTACAATTTCAACAAAAATTTAAAATTTTCTCAATAACTTAAAATTTCATCAAAACTCGGAAATTTCACCAAAAATTCAAATTATAAGTTAAAGTAGATCAAGATCCATTATATGATAACCCTACACGATTGTGAATGAGCATAAAAATTTTGAGATTATTAGACCTATAATAAATTATCGTCGTGATTTTCGGAAGATGGTGTTATATAGGAGCTATGGTCAATTGTGGAACGATCATAAAATTTGGTACAAAGATTAATACTTGTACAGAACGTCTGTCCTATTTTTATGGCAAGTTTCAGTGTTCAAACTTTATTTCGGGAGGACATCTGTATGCTAGTCCCCATAAGACCAAGAAATAATGAAACGATCACAATCAATTTCAATTGGATTCGCCCTTGTGACATCAAAGGCTCACGTGCCAAATTTCATTGAATTATCTTCAAAAGTGCAACATGTACTTTGTGCATTCCATCCGTTTTTATTTTATCAGAAATAAAATTTTCTTAACTAAAACTCTAAAAATTTATGTTATTAGTTATTGTTAGCCCTTTGTTTGCTATAAAAATGTTTCGCAACAATGTTGCTTACAATAAAACTATTTGGTTTAAAAATCAACTACAACTTAAATCCTTTATTTAGTCTCTTTATACAAACACTTTTTAGCTTCGTTTGCTTCCCTTTTTCAATCTTAATATATATATGAAAGCATTAAAATTTTTAATTACTTTTGTTCCCCACTGTATTCAGTGTTTATCCTAAGCTATTTAGTAAAGCAACTGTTAGGTATTAAAACACAATCGAAAAAACCCTAGTAGAAAAGAGCTACTAACGTGTCGGGATTTGTTAATAACACACATACTCTTCAATAGTTATATAAAGTGTCCATTTGTCCCACCATACGTCCCTTTTAAACTTAACTTGAAAAAAAATGTTTATTACCATTTATTTATGTTGCTCTACTACTATGGTATGACCATCAAACCATCATCACCATCATCTATCTATCCTTCTTTGCAACAACGATTATACAACAAAACAATTCTAATTGTATACAGTTAAGTTTAGTTGGTTTAGTTAGCTGATGTGGGGGGAGGGGAACGAGATGGTATTTATTGGTGTTTTGTATCCGTATGAGCCTAAATTTTGTGTACCATGAAATCCTATTTGGTGTTAATCTTTTGGGCTAATGTTTTTCTCGCATTTTTTTTGTACTTCTTGCCTCCTATTGTTAACGTTGTTGTTTTCTAGTATTTGTTGTTGTTTTGTTGTTGTGTTATTCTATTCATATGTATATGAATGTACAACTAAATTGAAAGACATTTAAGTAATTTTTATTAGGGTCTCTATAGACAAAGACACAACAACAACAACAATAGCAATAACAACAAAAAACACTATAATACAAAACATTAAATGCTAAAGTAAAAAAGAAAAAAAGAAAGGAACAAAACAATTTTACCTGTGTAAACAATTTTTACATGACATGTGAAAGTTTATGGAGTATGAATGTTAGTGTCTTTGTTAAGTGTATGAGTAGGTGTATTTGTATGGGAGACAGGGCTTTTAATGAATTATAGCAAATTAAAATTAATTACTAAGAAGATTTATGAAGCATTAGATTAAAAAATAGCAAAATATCCCATACTTCCCACATTTTTAGCTTAATTTTTAGGGATTAGTAGGAAAATTCTTGAAGGAGGAGAGAAAGAGAGAGAGGGAGAGGAAAAACATATTTTATGGGGACGATTTTATTTACAGTTTTATAATAAATTTTGTTAAATATTTCTTTGGTAAATTAATAAGGTTTTAGGTTTTAATTTTAAATGTAGAAAAATTTGTGCCATAAAATAGATTTAATTAAGATTGTTAAATATTTATTTATTTATCTCAATAATATATAACAAAATTATTTGGGACAATAATTGAAATCTTTTAAAATATCTCAGCTTTAATGAATTAAGCATAAAGTTTAGCTTTTAAATGTAATGTTTCTGAAAAGATTAATTTATTTATATTAGATTTGATTTTGTCAAAAGGAATAGTAAAATATTTATGGCAATTTAAAAAAAATGTTTCTCTACAATGTTGCTAAACATTAAATAAAATTCATCTTTATACATAAAATATTAGGTAAATATTAATTATTATCTTTAAATTATTCTTAAATCTCCTTCATTAGCGGAATAAAATTAAATTAAAAAAATATAATATTTAGCAACATTGTTGGAATTTTCTTAATGTTGCTAAAAGAAACAAGAGTAATAAATTTATAAATACAATTTCACAATCAGATAAATTATTAGATTTTCGTAATAAAATCTATAGAATTTTGTAAATTGACAGCTATAATTTTGATTACAAAATGTGTAGCAACATTGTTGCTAATGTTTAGGAACAAGCTACTTTACGGCTATTTAGACTCAGGCGCGGTTCTAGCTCAAGCTTTTGGGGGAGAAAAATAGAATGATTTTCCTAATTATTTCCGTATATTGTATAATTTAGTACAGATTTTTCATTAAGCGTTTTTATTTTGGGAAAGGAAATTTCCTTTTTTCCCTCCCCGTGGATCCGCGCCTGTTTAGACTTAATGTTGCTGAACCAAGAGTGTTCAACTTATAACTATAACTTTGCGATTTTTTAAATATTTTTTTGTTAGTTAGATTTTTGAAAGAAATCTACAAAAATTTAATAAATATACAGCTGTAATTTTGATAAAAGAAATGTATAGCAACATTGTTGCTTAGTGTAGGAATATCCAACTTTTAAAATTTTTTAAATAAATTTGTTTCAATCATTCAGCATAACTAACCTTTTATTTATTTATTTATTTATTTATTTATTTATTTATTATTTGTTTACTTAGAATAACCAAAAGTATTTAAATAAAAATATAATTTTCTAATTAAA
Organism: Phormia regina; assembly: GCA_001735545.1. Lineage (NCBI taxonomy): Eukaryota > Metazoa > Arthropoda > Insecta > Diptera > Calliphoridae > Phormia > Phormia regina. The sequence continues at coordinate 7,670 of MINK01174288.1, read as the reverse complement.
TACTTTTTTATTAATAAAAAAGATTTAATTTAAAAATTGAGTAACATCATTGCAAAGTACTATATGTATATATTGCTATATGTTGCTTAGTATAGGAATAATTTATTTTCCAAATAAATCCTCTTATTATCATAATATAGTTAATTTATTTCAATAGAAAGTTCAGCAACATTATTGCAAAATATTATATGTTGCTAGAAAAGCCAAGACTATTTATTTTGCTATTAATAAGGAAAATTAAAAGTATTTAATTTAAAAGTTGTTATATTGTTAAAAATTTGAATAGAAAGTTTAGCAACATAGTTGCAAAGAACTATATGTTGCTATAAGAGCTAAAAGTGTTAGACTTATAAACTAAGTATTTCAATGAAATAAATCTAGATTCTGTTCAACAAATATTCTTAATTAAATCTAAAAAATATATTATATGAAAGTTTTAATGTTGTTAAATTTTTTTTTTAACAAAATCCTTAGCAACATTTTTTGTTTGTTTTAGAAATTTCTTTTTATTATTATTATTGCCATCTTTTTTTTTTAATTTTAATTAAAATTATTTTATTTACTAAAAATACATTTAATGAAATATAATGTTTGGCAACAATGTTGCAAAGCATAATTTACTAATTGAAATCAAAAATAGCTTAAAGTTATAAAATTTCCTTAATAATTTTTTATAAGAAAACAGGTTTCTTGAATTATAGATATAAAATGCTTAAAGCATTTAAAAATTGTTTTAATGGTGAAAAATGCGGCGCAACAATGCACTATGGAACAGAATCAAAAATTTGTGGAAATGAATCTATAACTTTTGATTGGATTAGAAAATATTGTAAAACGTTTAATCAAAGTGTTCTACGCAAAAAAAAAAAAAATACTAATAAATATTTTAAAAACTTTTACGTTGTTTTGTCTGCAACATGTTGATAACGTTTTTTGGTAAAAAAAAATATTTTGATTTGATTTATTGTATAATTTTTTATTTTATTCTTTAATTTCTTTCTAGCAACAAGTGCCTTATAAAAATGTAAAACTTTGTTTTTTTTTACAGCAACATGTTGCTTATGTTTCCTAGTTAACAAAATATATATCTTTTTGACATAATTCAGCTTTTGTTTAAGATTTAATTTTTACCTACAATCATTTTATTAATAAGCAACATATTGGTAAAAAATAAAAGCAAAAAGTCACCTGCCTGCAACATGTCGTCAAGTCTTTCTGTTGACCTCAACATGTTATTCAATTCAAATTTTCAGAATATGAGGCTAAGTGTCATACGTAGCAAAGGTAATTTTGTCATAGGATTGTTCTTAAAAGTTTTTTCCTTTTGTTTTGTTATTAGAAACATGTTGATAATGTTTTTTGGTCAAGAAAATATTTCCCTTTGTTTTTAGTTTTATTTTTTAATTATATTCTAGTAACATGATGGTTAAGAAAACTATAAACCTTTAAAATATTTTAAATTTTAATTTTTTTATAGTTTAGCAACATGTTGTTAATGCTTTCTAGTTACAAAAATATATATATATATATTTTTTTTTTAATTTAAAACACCATAATTTTTGTTTATATTTAATTTTTATTCAAAAAACATTTTATTTCTTAACAACATGTTGTTATATATAATATAAGTCATTTGTATATTTTATAATAACATGTTGATAAGTTTTTCTTTTAAATATGTTATTCAATTTAAAATAAAAAAGATTAACATGATGTTTAAACGACTATAAATTTTGTATAGTTCAGAAACATGTTGCTTGTATTTCCTAGTTATAAAAAATATATATTTTTTAATGCTTATTTAAATTTTTACCCAAAAACATTCTATTTATTAGCAACATGTCATTTTATATTTTATAACAACATGTTGCTAAGTTTTTCTTTAAACCAAATTATGTTATTCAATGCAAAAAATATTGATTTTGTTATTTAAATTTGATTCATTAATTTTAATTTCATTCCATTTCATTTTTTCTATTATATTATTTCTCAGCAACATGTTGCTAAATATTAAATGTGATATATAGGTAATGAAACTATTACCCATTTTTATATGATACAACATGTTGCTAAGGTTTTTTGACGACCTATATCTATTTTCAATTCAAAGAAATATTTGAAAGTTTTTTAATATAAAAATATTTATTGCTGGCAACATGTTGCTAAAGAAATATATTAAATTTTGTATATACAATTTAAAGTATGCCACTTTTATAAAATATTATTAAAACCTAAAAATGTTCTAAAATTTTTAGTAAAATTCTTTAAAGAAATGTCTTACCATATTCTCCAGGAATTGCACACATGGGCTGATGATGATGAGGATGCTGAGGGCATATACCCTCATGTGGATGTGGAGCTAGAAAATATTCCGGATAAAAATCACTGTGTGTATATTGTATATAGAGTGGTGCAGGACCAGGTGGTGGTGGTGCAGCTGCAGTAGCAACAACATTACCATTACCCATATTAGAGCCACCTCCACCGCCACCACCAGAACCGCTATTTGAACTAACAGAACTGGCAGTGGAACCACTGGGTGACAAACCACCACCATGACCATTTTCCATGGGTGGAGTAGGCTGTTGGGATTGATGTTGCTGTTGTTGTGGTGGTGGTGGCTGTGGCGGTCCATGATGATGGTGATGCATATGTGGTGGTGGTGGCATAGGACCACCACCTGTAGCCGCCATATGAGCCTGCATGGCGGCTACTAAGGCCATTTGTTGTTGATGTTGTTGGGGATGATGTACCGCACAGGGTACTAATTGAGCACCCTGTGGTGGTGTGGGGGTTTGTTGCAAGAGAGGGGGTGAAGCGGGCAAGGGAGGATTAGAGCCCGCCTCATTTGGTGACAACTGTTGTTGTTGTTGCTGTTGATGATGTTGTTGTTGCTGATGCATAATATGTTGTGGTGGCTGGGCAACATGTTGCATATGGGTATATTGTGGTGGCTGTTGATTATTATTTGGTGGCAGAGACGCTTGTGTTTGTGATTGTTGTTGCTGCTGTTGTTGTTGTTGTTGTTGTTGTTGCTGTGGCACTACCATAACTATGCCAACCGAAGAGCTGGTCTGCTCTAACGAAGACGATGATAAACTATTTAAAGACGATGTAGATGAAGAGGTTGAGGCCACATTATTATTATTATTGTTGTTGTTATTGTTATTATTGAAATTTTTATTTTGTGATTTTTGCAACGAATTTTGTTTTTGTGGCCTTTGTTGTGTTTGTGGCTGTTGCGATTGTGGTGGTTGCTGTTGCTGCTGCTGTTGTTGTTGTGTTTGAGTTTGTGTTTGTTCGTTTGAGGCCGAATTAGTCATACGCACCATACTAATTTATTGAATAAAATTTCCAAGAAATCAAAATGTTGAGTAAAAAATTTATTAGTTTTGAGTATTTTTTTAAAGGATTTAATAACGTCGTTTGTATTCGTTTTGTTTTTAATTCGTTTTTAATTTCTATTTAATTATTTGCGACTTAATATTGTTGCGAAACATTGTTGCTTTAATAATATATTCTTTAGTTTGTTTATTTTTGTTGTTGTTTTATTTTAGGCAGTTATTTGTTTATATATATTTTATAAGAAAATCTTTATAAAAATCTTAATATTTTTTTTTTAGGAAAATTTTATATTTTAAGCTGTAAAAACAAAAAAGAAATGTTTATAATTAATTAGTAAGATTGTCTTGAGTATTTACACAAACAAACTGTTTGTGGGAAATTTTTTCAAACTCAACTCACGTTTTCTTTCCTTAAAGCATTTTCCAAGACGTTTTATTTTTTTTATATATATTTTTTCTCTTTACAACTGATAATTTTCAAAGGTCAGGGTTATCTTTCATTTTAGCTTTTGTTAGAGGAATTTCTTGTTTTAATTATTTTTATTTTTTTAAAGTTCATTTATTAAGAATTCTTTTTTTTTTAATATAAAAATAAATTTTCCCCCTTGTTTTTTTACTAAATATATTTATTTAATTTATTTTAGTTTAATGTGGGTCATCATTGTTTTTATTTCATGTTTTTTTGAAATTATTCATTAAAATAATGTTATATATTATTATAATTCTTATCTTTTTTTTCTATTTCATAGTAAATATAATAAAATACGTTTTTATTTTAAAAAAATCTTAGCGTATTTCCGTCTTAATTGTGTAAAAAAAATTATTAATTATAAAGTTGATTATGAATGAAAAAATGTTTTAGAAAATTCTTATCTTTAAAGTTGTCTAGGGCAGGGAGATTCCAAACCTTTTTAATAATAAACTGATTAAAATATTTTTTTTTTTAAATTCACTTAAATGTTATTGATCTTTAGTATATATTCATTACTTTGCAACATGTTGCTAATAAAATATTTATGTAAATTTTTATTAAAAGTAATTTTTCCAAAAATTTTCATAAATAATTTAATAAGCATTAAGCTGATACCAGATTTGATACCAGATTTGATGTTTCGCTGACAATTTTTGAAAGAATATACTTAATAAAGCATTCTCAACATGTTGCTAATATAGCATTCACAATATGTTGCTAATATAGCATTCGCAACATGTTGCTAATGCCTTGTTTAATTATAATTTATAAAAAAGCACATATAAAAATAATAAGTACCTTTATTAATTTAAGAATAAAATCATTGTTTATGCATTGATTTGAATAAACCATGTCTTCTTTTATTGGCAACAAATTTATATTTAAGATTAAAGAATAAAAATTTTGATTTTTTGATATTTTCTAATTTTTATGATTTTTTTTATTTCTTCTTTTTTTTTAATTTCGTTTTTTTTCAGAAAATACCCTTAATATCTCCATAACTATTGACCATATTAAAACGTAATATAAGCACGACTTGTAGAGAATTTTCTGAAGAATTTTTTGAAATTTTTATGAATCAAATCAAACAAATGGTTTTCGAAATATGCTTCAAAATACATTATTTTACAAAATGCTATTAAATACAATATCTAAAGTCAATTTAAACAAATAGGGGTATTTGATTCTTAATACTTATTAATAACGTTTATTGAAATTCACTAAGTAAACCTGAACCGCTGATTTTTTTTTTTTCTTTTCTTTTTTTTTTTTTCATTTTGTAACTCAGTGTAATTTAAAGTCCTCTTTTACTATGATTTCAGAAGTTAATATAGAATTTATTCTTATTTATAAACCAAAAAACGTATTCAAAATGCTTTTATTATGCTTTGCAACATGTTGCTAATGAAATATTTAACAAAAGTTTTTAAAAGAATATAATTTCCTTAAAATTTTATTTATTAAAATTAATTACATTAAAAATAATTATTTAAAAAAATATTTTAAATATGTTGTTTGCGATATATTACAAAGATTCTTAAAATGGCAACATGTTGCCAAGAATTTTTAAAACTTCAAGCCACAAACTAAAGGAAAAGTAAAACCATAAACAAATATTAATAAATTTCTTTAAATTTTTTATATTCATTTTAGCGAAATTGTTATATGTATTTTTTAACTACATTTGTAGCATTTTAATAAGGCAACATGTTGCCTTAATAAAATATATTAAAAAAAATAGCAAATTATTATCTACAGTTTTCAAAAATATATAATTACCTATATTAATTATTGGCAATTTATTATATTAAGTATTTAGAGAACATGTTGCTAAGAAAATCTTTACAAAAAGTAAATATTCATAGAAGTTGTAAGAAAACTTAAAAAATATTAAGTTTTATACACATTTGAATTAAAAAAATTAAAAACTAAAAGAATTTTGATAAATATTTTGTTATCATTAGTATATTGGTAGCATTTTAATAAAGCAACATGTTGCTAATTAAATATATTTTTATTACATTTTTTAAAAGATATATCATTTCATAAATCTTTTATTAATTATTGGCAATTTATTATTGTAATAATTTAGAAGAACCTATATTTAAATAGCAGTTTGCAACATGTTGATAAATTTATTAAAACTAGCAACATGTTGCTAAGAAGGCAACATGAGAATTCCCTTAAGAAAAGCAAGAATCCATATACGAAATTTTAAAAAAGCTTAAAAGATATTAAGTTTAAAATACATTTGAATTAAAAAAATTCGTTAAATATTTTGTTATCTATAATAAATTTATAGCATTTTAATAAAGGCAACATGTTGCTAATAATATATTTTTGTTATTAAAACTTTTAAAAGATATATTATTGCCTAAATCTTTTATTAATTACTGGCAATTTATTGTTGTACTTATTTAGAAGAATTGATTAAAATTAGCAACATGTTGCTAAGAATTTCTTTAAGAAGAGTAGGAATTTAAATACGAACATAAAAGAAAATTTAAAAGATATTAAGTTTCATACACATTTTAATAAAAAAAATTATTTAAATATTTTGTTATCCATAATATTTATTTATAGCTTTTTAATAAGCCAACATGTTGCTAATATTTGAATTTAAAAAAAAATTAAATAATTAGAAAATTTCTTTACCAATATTAGCCAAAGTTTCTTTATGAAATTGATATTATTTCATATTGAATTAACTTTAAATGAATTTAAATCTTTTAGAACATAAAACTAATTTTAAATAAATGTAGCAACAAGTTGCTAAAAATTTCTTATGTTAAACCTGCACCAAATTGGTAAAAAAATTAATTAATTAAAAAAATCAGTCAAAATTAAATATCGATATTATCTTTATTTTTAATGGGAAATGGATATTATTTAGTTCTAAATTGTATTCAACAAAAATACTAATATTTTGTCCAAAATTAATTTTAACTTCCTGAAAAATTTAGTTCCAGTTTAGCTTTACTATCAGCTATTTGTAGATAAATATTTTGCCCTATATTAGCTTTAATTGATAGCTGTTAATTTCTATTAAATTTAATCCTTGTTTAAGAATATATTTAGAAATTAAGAACATATGCAAACCTTCAATTAGCTTTTTTATTTTAAAACAATTTGCTATTATTTATATATTATTTTATATAAGCAACATGTTGAAAAATTTTCGGCAACATTTTCTAAAATTTTATTCCACACTTTTGTATTTATTTGGCAAAAATTCATGTTGCTTTATTAAAGAAATATAGTCCTTGAAAACATTCAATCATTTATTTTATTTTAACTCCATTTCTCATTATTTATAGCCTGCCCCACGATGTCGAACGAAAAAATCATGCCGACAAATAATATGGAAAACAACAAATAAATTTAAAATTTTGTTATTGTTTGTCGAACGAATTTCGCGATCGACTTCGTGGGACAGGCAGTTATATTTCATTTCATCTTAGCAACATGTTGACAAATTTTAACCAACATGTTTAAAAATTTTGTAGCTCACTTTTGTATTTATTTGGCAACAATTTATAATGCTTTATTAAAGAAATAGCATTACTAATGGTTTATTTCATCTAAGCAGCATGTTGCAATACAAACTGCAACATGTTCTTAAGAATATATTTTTATAATAATTAAAAAAAAATAAATAAATTAAATTTCAAAATTTAAAAAAAAACTGAAATTTCATTTACTTTCTGGTAGCAACATGTTGCTTTATTTTAGGAATAAATCTGCCACATATTTCTAAAATTTATTAAAAATTTTAAATGTTTTTTCTTTATATTTTAAATTATTTTCCATATTTTATTTTATCTTAGCAACATGTCGTCGATTTCTGGCAACAT
>MINK01174287.1:0-14605 GCA_001735545.1 Phormia regina | reverse complement strand
AATTTCTTCTTTGAACTTTTTATCTAAAGTAACTCACTATATATAATTTTTAAAGTGATGTCCTTGTTGTTTTAAACTACACTAAAATTAAACTTTTATTTTCTATAGCTTAGGAGTTATTAAATAATTGGATTTTATTTTTGTACATAACTTATTTTCTTGGACTATTAATTTAGCAAAATTCGGATAAAGGCGAATTGGACCCATTGGGTGAACATTTAAATAAAAATATGCAATATTATGCACTATTTCTAGAAATTGGTTCTTATATCGAAGCTCTGGACAATTATGGTATTTTATGAGTGTTAAAATCCTATTTCGGCGCTAGGTGAATTTATAGTCCAATCACAACCAATTTTAATATTCTTCGGCCTTGTGACAAAAAAGTTCATTGAATTATCTTAGAAATTGCGCCTGTACTTTGTTGCGTAAGGGTTTACATGGACAACCAGCAAGCCAGACAGATGGACGGACATCGTTAGATCTCCGAGTTGAATTTATGCGTTACAAACATCAGGACAAACGCACAATACATCAAACACCTACGGTTGTGTAGGGTATAAACATTTTAAAAATACATAAAATCATAAAATATGCAATATTAATGCACTTTTCTAAAAATATCAATAACCAATCGATGCCATTTGTCACAAATCAAGCTTAATTCCGCAATAAATAAATGGTCAACAAAGTAACTCGTATATCTACAAAAACAACAATTCCTTGTATTTTGTTAGTGTAAAAACTACTGCACAACTATGTCAAAATGCTATGAACAGAAAATGAGAAATTATACAGTATAAGTAATTTGTTTTTAAAATTGTACCTTTTTGCAACATCCAGCCTCAACGATGATGAAAAGGTATCAAAGATTCCGGTGAAGCCGAATCTTTTTTATTTTATATTTTAGTACTTATTTGTAACCGATAATGTAACTAGTGCTATCATTTTGTCTTAATAAGACTTCCTGCCAGTACTTTGTAATTAAAGAAAATTAAGTTTTTTTTTAAGGACATCTAAGAAATGACTTTCTGAAATGCCTACCAATAATAATATTTGTAACCGATAATGTAACTAGTTACTATTCATTTTGTCTTATAATGACTTCTGCAGTACTTTGTAATTAAAGATTAGTTTTTTTTTAAGGACATCTAAGGAAATGACTTTCCTGAAAATGCCTACCATAAAAATATATGTGTAAGTAGTTGCATCTAATGACATCATTTCGTGTTATCTCTAATGTGTATGTAGTGAAGAGCCAATTTAATATTAAGCTTCTTAACTCATTACTGGCAAGCAAATTTTTTGCTGGGTATTAGTATGTTTTTGTTTTGGCACACATTAATTGAACGATTTCTGTTCTTGTATTAGAAAACTTCTGTGTAAACTTTTAACCAATTTGTCTTAAATTTTATTGTTGCAATAAAGAAATATTTTTAAAAATCGTTAAAGTTCTTTAACGTATTTCTAAAAATTTTAAGTGATATAATTTAAAATACCGTTATCGATACTGTTACCGAAATAAAAATAAATTGATAACGTTATTCGTTTTCGGTTTCACCTTAGGTCTTTTTGGGACACCATTTATGGGTCTTCAAATTCTAAAGCCTACGGACAATTTAAGAAATTAACCCTCCCTGGTCATAAACTATGTTAATGCTTTGGGTACCACCCAGAGCTTTTCCTTAACGTAGTGATATGATAACAAATAAGGGCCAAAATGTGTGTGGACACGTTGTGCTCTCTATGAAAAGAAGTCCTTTTTTGGAAAATAACAAATGCCTTTGCCGAAACCAGCAAAAGCGCGTTAATGACTACACTTATCATTAACAATTGCGTCAGTAATTTAACAATATAAAAGTTTTTGCAACATAAACTTCAAAAGTTCTGGCAGCACATACGTTTCTTCGTTAAATTATACAATATGTATGTGTAATTTTGTATGAAATTTGTTTTATCTTTTTAGATTATATATGTTCTCAAAGCAATGCATTAGCTTTAAATTTTCGCACTAAATAGTCTAATCACTACCCAGATGTGTTTGGAGTTCCTTTCAATACGCTTTCAATTTTCCGGCCTTCCCAATATCATGTGGATCTTTTTTTTTTTATTTCCGAACAAGGTTTTCTATAAATGGTTAAATTGTACTGATGCTGTTTAATATCATTAGAAACAGTTCGACGGTAGAAATTTGATTCCGTGGACAATTATTTGAAGGAACTATTTGGATTTTTGATTTTTTTTGTAATATTTTGTACCACGAACATCTTTTTTTTTTCATTATTGTAGTCAAAATCACGATAAATAACTGAAGTATTTTCCAATGATAACTAAAAATTAAATTAATGAAATTAATTATTTAGTTTTTCATTTTTGTCTATTGTTACTATATGTTGCATCAACACATTTTAAAACGTTGTAAAAATTCAAATTTCATTTAAAGAAAAATAAGCTTAAATAGATTAAAACATATTTGCATATGTTCATTAACTACACATACAAGTATTTAATGTAGGTTTATTTCGTTTTAATAAGTTTTTATGTAATGTTTTCATTATTTTTTTAATAAATTTAATAGTGAATAGTAATGTAAATAATACAGTTGAGTTCGATAACAATAAAATTTAAAAAAACTATATATATTTAAATAATTGAATAATTGGAAATGATGTTTTGTCAAAATTAATTGATTATTATATATTATATATATATATATAATTATATATATATATATATAATAATATTAATATATAATATATATATATATAATATATATATAATATATATATTATATATATATATATTCTATATATATATATATATATATATATATATATATATATATATATATATATATATATTTAATAGCAACTATGTGTCTGTGATTCCATTTTGTAATTTTTAGTTAATTTAACATATAAAATTTTTATATCGTAATCTAATATCGTCACTTTCAAAATATTAAAAGTATACATACATATGTATATGATCAATTTCTTTCTGAATTAAAATTAAAAAATAAAAATAAAAGGAATTCTAAATAATTTACATATTAGAATACATCACACATGATTACGACAGGATTCTATTAACTTTTATGCTGAGATTCAAATGTTGTATAAATGACAAGAAGAAGTTTGTTTTTTCGTAATTCATTCATAGAAAATAATTTTATTAACAGGATGCATTTCATTTGTAAATAATGTTAACATTCCATTCCACATTAAATAATTTTTACAAGGGTTTTCCGAAATTTTTAAAATTGTATTTAACACAGAATTGTTTTTAATGCATTAATTTCTGTATGTGTGTATGTTGTCCACATTATAGGTGATGCATATTCCATGAAAACTTATCAAAGTATCACTAGTTTAGCCACATCACCAGCTATAAGCAGTAATTCTTTGTATAGCAATGGATTTTTTGTTACTCTTACCCCACCACCACCAACACAATCTAGCAACAACAATAACAAAAGTTTCCCTTCTTCCTCCATCATCACACCAACAACAGCAACAAGTGAAATAAAAACAAATAACTCGATTATAACGCCAATATTATGCCCAGAAGAAACAACGAATGAAACTAGTTTTAAAAAAAATCAAATGAATTGTTTTGATAATAATGATGACGATGATAATGAACAAATTGTAACCACTATCGACGAACATCAACTAAATGGTTTAAAAGATATACAAATTTTGCTTACTAATTATGATAAAAAAATACATTTTCAAACGAATAATCATTGTGATAATATTGATAATGACGATGATGAACTTAGCGTGGAAAATACTCGTCTTTAATTAAACAACAGTTCTTTTTTTTTTTCATATATTAATATTTTTTTTTAACTTATTTAAATTTATTACATAACAAAGTTTTACTAAACTTTAGTAGAAATACATTGTATATTTAGCATTGCACTTAAGAAGCCAACAAATTTAATTAATTTATATGAAATTATATTTAGATTTAATATTTTTCATTTGTTATTTTGCATTTTATAATTTTAAGATTTTAATAATATCGTTTATAAGACTTATAGCTTCCTTACATTTAATTACAAATAGATGTATGTATATTGAAAAAAAAAAAAAACAATGTTTTCTAGTTTTTGCAAGTCTTTTCTATTATCTGTATTATGCTTGATCGAGAAATATATATACATCAATTATACAATACCATATTCTCTGATCGATTAACTATTTATTATGTCTTCATAATTGTATTGAGTAGTGAAGTTGTTTTCATTTTTGCCAAATTATTTGTTTATGTAACTTAATTGTCACTAATATATTTTCTTTTTTTCTTATATTTAATCTAAACGTATAAGTATTTTATCTAACATTACAACAATAAATTAACATTCCCTATTTTCTGTTCATAAATTATTGTATTTAATAATATTTTTTTGTATTCTTCTCATTTCCATTGATATTATATTAAAATTTATATACATACCTACTATTGCAAATAAAAATTAATATGCGTTTTTGTTTTATAATAAAAATGTATCGTAAAAATTTGTATTTTGATTTCATATTTCAAACATTAGAAGGTCTTCGTAAATCAGGATCTCGTAAGAGGAAATTTCTCCGGACTCACTACTATGTATTTTTTATAAGCCTTAAACAGAAATTTGTATGTCGTTTGCTAGATTTTAATTTTAAACCGAATTTAATTGTTCTGAAACGTCCGGGGAAAAACATACAATTACATACATATTCGTGGTTTCCCTTCTAGTAACATTAGAGTGGCCCAAAAAAAATAATTTTGTTCATATTATCACTTTAAAAAAAATGTTAAACTTTTTTAATATTTATTGTGCTGGATCAGAGAAAATAAAGAATATTATATCGTTCATTTCGGATCCATTTTTCTCATGTCTTTTAAAGGAACAATATATATATATATATATTTTTTTTGACAATAAATAAAATGTTAATTGCAATAAAATAATCAAAAAAGTGCTTGAATTTGAATTTTTTTTCAATACATAGGTTCTAAATTTACGCAATATTCATATTTTGACAAATATTATGTTTCGACGCCGGCAATTGCGTCTTTCAAAGACTTTTCATATTAAGCATAAATTAAAATATGAATAAACAATAATTCGTCAAAAATTATGTCTAAAATGTAAGAATCACCAGAATAAACAATTTGAAAAAAGAATATCTTAGAATGCATTTGAGAAGATCAATACCATATTATCCCCCACATGCAAATAGGCTTAATTGTGATAGAGATTAATATAATAGGCCCATTTTAAAGCAGGTCTCGTATTGTGAACTGAATTTAAACATTTCATTTGAAAAAAAAAAAAGAAAAACACATTTACATATTTTAAATGCAGAACTAATAAATATGTATGCGAAAAATTTCAATATTTAAATAAACTAAGTAAGAAAATGGTAATTCTAATAGTATTATTTTGAGTTAATATTGCATCCAACAAGAAACATATTACTAACAACATTATTGCATATATATTTACATATTTTGAAAGTTATTTACCCTTTTAAGCATTTGTTTAAAAATTATCTTATTTTAAATTCAGTCAAACCATAGAATAATAAAAATTGGCTTTTATTTTTTGTTTTTGTTCTCGAAATTTTATTAAAAAAAATCAAAAATATTTAAAAAAAATTGGACGTTGCAACGAAAAACCAACATCTCCTAATAATATCCTTCAATGATCCACAAAAACCAAATTGGCATGTTATAATGACAAACAAACATAATTATATATATAAACAAAATAATATTAAATGAATAGTAACATTAACTGTTCCCGAGGATAATCATTCAATAAGAAGTTCGCTTGCAGGTACATCAATGGCCTCACATGGTTCATCGGAAACATTTTCATTGGAGGACAATAAGTATGCCGAAATAAAATAAGAATAAAATTAAAACTGGTCTAATTATTTGTTTTTTTTTTTTTTATTAAACTTTTAATAGTATACATCTTAAAACAGCAAATGCTTTACAACAAACACCACAGCGAGAAATCTTAATGGGTACCTGACGATTACCTTCCACTCCGCCACAACACAATTGTGTTAAGCCGTGCTATTCTTCACCACTGACCACAGCAACTTTAGAGAAAAATACATTCGAACTAGTAGAATCGTCAAAATTTAATGTGGTAGGGGCGTCTTCCTTAAACACATTGGTCAGTTCACAAATTCACAGTTCAACAGTCCAACCATCTTCTGTACAACAAATTGGATTAAACATTGAAGCTGCCACACCCACAACACCCAATGCAGACCCAGTTAGTTCGTCTATAGCATTATCAAAACATTCAACTAAACCTTCCTCAGCGCCTTTAGCTACAGTTTAAAATTTAGCAATACAATTTTTATAATAGAAACAGAGACAAAAAAGAAATTATTATAGTCTTAAACCATTTATGTTATTTATTAAGGGACGTATTTATAACAAAACATAAAAATTACTAAATAATACTGCTGAAATAAATAAATTGTAAACATCTGTTATTTGTTATAAATACGACTCTTAACATTTTGCTTATAAGTTTTATAAATAAAAATGTTTATTAATTTCTATCGTTTGGCAACAGAACAACGCAAAATGAGCAATAAAATTATTGTCTTGTAAAAACGTTTTTATTACTTTATAAATAAAAACCTTTCATTCCCTTTTGAATAAAACTAAAAACACACACACATAGAATGTGAGGTAAAATTTAAATATACAATAAATACAAAATTTTTCGTTAAAAAAAAAAAAAAAAAAAAAAAAAAAAATTTTTTAAATTAAAAAAAAAAAAAAAAAAAAAAAAAAAAGAATTTTCTAAAACAATCCGTGCAAAAACTTGCCATTGTTTATAAAACTTTTGTTTTTCTTTTTTATGCAGTTATTATTGTTCTTATTATTTTTAATATTATTAAAAAAGCATTTATTTTTTCTTTTAGTCTAAGGAAAATATTAATTAAATTATTATTTATGTGAGATTATAAAACTAACTTATTTTATTCAATGAAAAATAAATATAAAAATAAGACTTCTTTCTATACTATTTATTTGTTAAAAACTTAATATAAAAAATGTATTTTTTAAATTATTTTTTATTCGATTTCTCATCTTAAGTATAATTAAATTTTTTATATGAAAAATGCACAGGGCATTATTTATAGATTTTGACACACATAGTACAAGAAGTATCAAGATATTGTATTAAATATTAAATTTAATTAAAAAGCTCTTGCGTTTAACTTAAAAATCCAATAAAAACTAAAATACATATAAACTTTATGTTGCGTCCGATGAAAAGCATAAAAACAAATTTTAAAAATAAATAATATGTAAACTGAAAATATTTAATAAACTAAAAATTAACAAATATATACGTATATGTACATATGTAATTTATTTCTTTCTTTACAATCTTTACAGTCTATAACATTTGACCTCGAATTATTTTTTCTTTGTTTTATTTGCACTTTTTTCTATGAGATTTCCTAGATCTTTTAAAGATACATCGCCAGAGCCTCGGGGAAGAGGAGTAGGTTGATTAGGACCTGGTTTCCAACCGACAAAATAAATTACCTGAAATGTTGCTGGAATACCATTGTCCTAAAAATATTTTAGAATTTTCAATAATAAAAAAATATGAACGTAATTTCAAGTTTTAAAATTACCTTTGCATACATTTCCTTATAAATAGCACTGGCAGCCATCATGGTATCTCTACTTAAATGTAGGGGTCTATTGAAAGCTGCATTGTTTTCTGCCATACCTTTAAGATCCCACATAAGTTCAAACATGGAGGGATAGCCTATGGTAATCTCATCGGTATCTATGGTGAGCATAGTAAAACCGGCTCGATTAAGTAATGAGCCTATATCTCGAATCTATTTAAAAATGTTTAATATTTTGTTTATTAGATTAGTTTAAAATTTATGTACAATCCTCGTCAATTTTATATCCTTCACACAGGTTCAAATGGCATATATGTATTTTTCATTAAACTTCTTATTTCTACAATATTCATCTAGAATTCCAAAAAATAATATTTATATGTATATCCCGAAACATTTGTAATAAAATCTAGTAGAAAGTGATTAAATTCTATTTTTTTATTAATAACCAAAACTATAAAAAATTAGAACACACATTTTTTTCGATTTTTGCTGAAGAAATTAACACAATCGGTTCATTATTTATATTTTATTCATTCCATAAAAGTAATATTAAAGCCTTCAAGGCCAATAAATACAGTGTTAACAAATGTTGTAATTTAAAGATTAACTAAATCCAAATTAAATTAAATTAAATTAAAATTTCTTCGTTCCCCAGCCACAATGATTTTTAAAATCACCAAATCTATACATCAAATCCCATTAGTAGTAACGAATTTGTATAAAAAATAGAACTCCTAATCATTGGTATTATATTTTGCGGGTTTCTAGTCGCATAGCAAAAAGACAATACTGAACACAACTGAGATGGTAAAACAGTTTAATAACATGAAAACTATGAAATGAAATAAAATTTCTAAACAAATATCCTTAGAAACTTTTAACATATTCTGATATGTGGAAATGTCTACGAACATTGCAAGCATACCGAACTATCATATTCACAATACATTTTAATCTTACAATGTTATAGGATAAAGTATCGGCAAGGATACCCAAACCATAAATAACATGTGGCATTAATAGAGCATAAATATTACATGAATAAATGACCAGCAAAGTTAAGTTGACCATCAATAATAACAACCAAACACTTAAGGTTTCTAACAAAAGCAATTCTTGAGTCACCAACAAGGAAATTAATATTACCCACAGAGTCACTAAACAGTAGCGATTTCGTCATCAAGAAGTTAATAGTTAGAAAATTTTCAGTCGTCCACCTCAAAACAGAATAGTATAATAATAGTATAATTAATATATTTTAAATAATATAAATATATCGCCGGCAAATAAAAAGGGAGTACATAACAAATTATTGATATGCATTGTAAGGTCATTAACATAAAGTATAAAAAGTAAGGGACCCAAAACCCTTGCGGTACCCTTGAAACCAAGGGAGTAAATTCGATGTAACACTTTCCAATTAAACAAATTTATACCTATTACATAAATAAGAAAATGTCATCACGAATTATGTCGGTAATATTAAGCAACAAAAAAGTTGTGTTATGGTCACTACGGACGGCATACTGAGAAGGAATAATATCATTACTAACAAAAAATCAATATGATCTCTTAGAATATTTTCAATAAATTTAGACAAAACAGGGAGTATTGAAATTGGTCGCAATTCATCAATAGTGTGCACTATTTTACATTTGGGAATTGTAATAACCTCAGCACCTTTTCATTCTGAAGGAAATACCGAAGATGTTAAAATGGAATTTACTAGATGAAGCAAAAGATTTGAAACATAAGAAAAAATCATTTTAAGGCATCTTATAGATATGCCATCAATATCCACCGACTTTGATTTAACCTTACACATACAGACAAAAAACACATTATTAGTCTTTGTACTCTAGAAATTCCTGCAGCATAAAGTAATGCATGATGTGAAATATACGGACACGGTTCATTAGTAACCGATATATCGTTGAAAGCGCCTTTTTGAAACCTCCAAATGAGCAAAGACGGTATAATGAAATTAAATGTTTCTTTTTGAATTCAAAAAATTAAGAACATACCTGTGTAAATGGAGATATATGCGGAGCAATCCCACCTTTTCTTTCTAACTCGGCCAATTGTAAAGAAGATCTTAACTCATAAAGTGTATCGCCACCAAACATTGACGCAATAAATACACCATCAGGCTTAAGACTTTTTATAACTTTACTAAAGCAGCCTGGCAAATCATTAACCCAATGAAGACTTAAAGAAGATATAATTAAATCCAAAGAATTTTCTGCAAACTAAAAAGATACTTATTATTTTCTTTTAAACAAACGCTTTTATATTACATACGTTCCACTGTTCTTCGTCTAATTCTAACCTGGTAATATTTAAGCCAGGTGTTCCTTGAGCCTGGGAAAGCATGGTCGGACTTATATCACATAGGGTTAAATGTTTAACACTTTCGGCCAAAATGTGACGTGATAAGAAGCCACGATTACAGCCCAAGTCTGCAGCATTTTTAAATTCCCTTTTTATATCGAAAACTCTATCGGCCACTCGATAACCCACTTCTTCTTTGAGATAATCGTACAACTCCACATCTTCACTATACATACATATGTAAGTAACTATAAATACAATTACATATGTATACACGAAAAATTATGATTACCTTATTGCCGCTCTCTCCTTTTGCAGCTTTTTAGAATATCTATCAAATATATTTTGAAAAATTGGTTGTGTGCTATAATTATGGACAACTTTGTTAAGGCGATTTATTACATATTTTATTGATGATAATTGTTGTAATTGAAATTTCTTTAAATTACTTAACATTGTACTTTTTTCATTTGCACTTCAAAACAACCAAACAGCTTTTTAGAAATAACCTATAGAGGCGAAAGGTAGAAACAAAGTTCTTAAGGCCCAACCAGTGAACAAAAATTCATCGTATCGCAATCAGCTGTTTCAACTCGTCTTATGCAAACGTGTGTATGTAGCCATTGACAAAAAAAATTCTAGGTAGCGTATCGAGGGTAGTGAATCTAAATCTATTGAATTTAATAGTATCTTTGTACGTTAGTTACGTGAGGACATTTTTGACCATCCTGACTGTTATATCTTTTCTGCAAAATAAACGAAAGAACGATACGGTATAATACTGTTCAACAAACTATAGATAATACGTTTGTTTTTGCTTGATTTTGGATTAGTTTTCCCTACAGAATGGTTTCACGCTAACATTTTCTATCATTCTTATCGTTGCTTGGAATATAAGTTGATGGTTGGCCCGAAGTAAATTAAGAAGGTAACGACAACTTACAACAACTACAAAAGTATACCACAAAAATTACGATGTGATTGAGTTTTGTATTGTAGTATCTGATATGTCAACGGTTAATTTTTGTACTTCCCTACCATAATTGTTCAAAAATAAACAAAATACAATTCATATAAAATAAAAAGGGAGAGAAGACGCGTCAATTAACATGAAAATAAGCATAGTTACAAATATAAATAAACAAAAATTTGACCACTCAAATACAAAACTCGATGTCTCTGTCCACTATTGATTTCAATAAATTAAGTATACAATCTCTGCTGTTTTATGTTCGTTACCTTCTTAGATCTACCTTGGTTGGCTTTAAACACAATATACAAGCATTAAGAATTATTACCTTCAGCTAGTATTTTTTGAAAAATTTGTAATCGAATTCCGAGTTAATTATAATTACTTTCAGCGCGAATTAAAAAGCTTGGATTGTATTATGCGGCTCAGATTTTCTGATGCGCAATTAATAATTCTTTATGTCGGGAGAAAATTGTACCTTACCCGGACTCTTCTTGGATGAGTCAATTTATCGTGATTCCTTTTTTTTTTTTTGTTAGTTTAGAGTAATTCGATCCTTTTTTTAATGGTATTTAATTAGTAATCCTTTTTGTCAGAGAATCGTATTGTCTTAAGTCTTGTTATCTTAGTCATATTTTTACTCTATTTGTAAGTCCATTTTCGAGTAATTTATCAGTTATAATTCGCGCTATTTTAGTAGATTTTTCATCTTGTGATTGGTTTTCAAGTCGTATTGCTAATCGTATTTGACTCTTTTTCGAGTATTTTATTAGTCGGTATTCAAAGTGTTTTCTTAACAAAAATAAAAGATTTAAATAGTGTTTATTTAAATAAATTTATTTAAAATAAAAAATAATACATAGAAATTAATTTTGTACATTTTTCATTTGTACCTTTAATGTGTTTAAGTTTAAAAAATATAAGATGTATTTACATTCATAAATATTTAATTAAAATAAATTATTTGTACATAGTTCATTTGTACTAAAAGTTAAAAACAAATAGTTTTAATTTAAAAAATGATATTAAATTATCAAATTATAGGAAAATCTAATTTTTACGTTTTCTTTTGGTGACTCTGTCTTTGGCATGTACAAAATGTTGTTGTAGAACAGCATTCATGTCCTTGTCTGTGCTTTTGTATTTAAGATGACAAATATCTGAAACAAATAATATAAGAAATATTTTTATAAAAAAGACCTTAAGCATAAATAATTATTATATTAAAATAAGTTTTTTTCTTTTTAATAACAGAATTATGAACCTACTTTTTATTGTTGTTATAAGAAAGCACTTTTCGGCGCTGGGCTTAGTGCTTGTCCCCTTCCAGCTATACAAGGTGGCTAAGTCATCGGAAAATAATTTTCTAACTGCACCTCTTAGAAANNNNAACCATCATACCAAAGCAGTTTGTTTTGATCATTCTATTGCGCAAAATAGTATGATCGTACAACACTAATAATAAAATTATCACGATTTCAATTTTACACCTGCAATTACTGCTTGTGTGCGGAGCAATGGTAGCTTTTTTCAAACTTCTACATGCTTCATAATTTATTATCTGTATTTATAGTATAAGCGGTTTATTAGAAATTACTTACGATTTTTTTTAAATCGCTTGGATGAATGTCTTTTTGCGGATTGGTTCTGTAACAATTTTTGTGTGTGTTGTTTGTATTTTAATAAACAAGACTATCTTTTTAAGTGCATATTAGCGCGATTTATTCTTGAATCATTTTTTAACCGTGTAAGTGATTAATAAGTTTTTGATCACCAAAAGTACTCGAAAAAGACTTGGTTTGGTGATTTTTGAAAAAACAATCTTCCAAATGCTAGCTGGGAACCTAGAGGTAAAATTTGTAAGACCTCCATTGTTCAGGTCTTCAAGAAGTTCTATTTACACCTTCTTGAAGATGGAGTTGCTCATGCATGCATGCATTCTATAGTAAGGTCTTCAAGAATGCCTCATCTTTGCCATCCAAAAGAACTTTCGATTTCGCTTCTCATAGAAAACGAGAAGAAGAAGCAGAATTTTTTTATTTAATATTTAAAATATAATTGTGCGCATTTCACACTCTCCGTTTCATATTATGCTACAAAAAATCTTGTGTAGACCCTATGTTAATGTTAAATATTCTATACAGTCGAACTTCTATACAATGAAGCTTTCCCTATTATGAATTGATTTCAAACATACAACTTTTTCTGTCATAATTTCATTGTTTTTGATCTCCTTATAATGAATTTTCATACAATGAAGATTTTTGCAGGTGTAATATTTGATTCACATGCGTTTTTGTCTCCATATAATGAATTTTTCAAACAATTTTCTGTTACGCATACTAATTTCTGTTACTTCAACCAATGGACCAATGCATCATCTACAACATAAAACAACTTTACAAAAAACAGAATTTTGATGAACATATTATCACAAATGGAGGAGAACGAACCTGTTTTGGTCATAGATTTGCTTTAAGCAATTGCGAATTGTTTCAGAATGGCAGGACAATTTCCTTTTAACGCTGTTTCAGAATGGCATTTTTCGAAAGATAGCGTGCGGAAGACTTTCTTCCGTTAGCTGCTTTGGCTGCTCTACAGGCTTCATTTAGGGAAGTCGCGAACGTTGATGCATCATTTGAAGATTATGTCAATGTTGATATTGATGTGTAGACCATGAGCATCCCATCCGATGAGGATATATGTGTGCATACATACATATTTTAATCCTAATGCCAAATAAATGTGTGATGTACATTAATTTTACATTTATAGAGTCAGATAACGATGAAGAATTGGCTGACGACAATAAGACGATACCTACATGAGAGCACGTCTCTTCATCAATGGATGTACTTCGAACTTTTGTGTAGATGAGGAGTAACGTGCCGACTAATGTATTTAAATCTTTTAATGTATTAGAAGGTTTTGTTGAGGAAGAGAAATGTAAGAGTGTAATCCAAACTAAAATACCTGATTATTTTAAATCAAAATTGAAAAATATAATTTTTATATAATGAAGTGATTTTCTGGTCCCGCCAAGATTCATTATAGGGAAGTTCGACTGTATTAAGAAATTATTGGACTAATACACAAGAATGTGTATTCAAAAGTTATTAAAGCAAATACAAAAAATAATAATAATAATAATAATAATAATAATAATAATAAATGAATTAATGGTTACACACAGAAAAAAGATTTGTTGGAATTCGATCATTTATATTAAAAATTAGTTGCATGAACCAAAATTTTATTATAATTATGAAAAAACGAAAACTGTAGATATTTTGTTTTGTTTAGCATTATTAGAACATTACTGCAATAGAATAACAGTTTTTAGAATCAAAAAACTTTTGCTTCAGCGTTACTAAACTTTAAAAAACTAATTTGAAAATTATAACCGAATTGAATTCAGCAACTTATTTTTTATTTAAAAATATTGGCAGTAGCAATCGACAACAAAGAAAAATAAATTAAAGAAAAATAATATTACTATTGTAAACCAAATATCAAAAAGAAATTTTAAATATTAATATTGGTCCAAATTGGAAACGGTATGTGTTTTTTGTAAAATATTAAAATATTTTTGGCAATTTTACTTTCATTAACGAAATACTCACAATTT
>MINK01174286.1:0-13697 GCA_001735545.1 Phormia regina | reverse complement strand
GTTAAACCCTTTTCCGGGAGGACATTTGTATGGGGGCTTGGTGAAATAATGGACCGATCCTAACCAATAGGTTTCGTTCCTGAACTATTAGAAGCCAGTGTGCCAAATTTCATTAATTTTTGTTCAAAGTTGCGACCTGTAGTTTGATTACAAGGTTTACATGGACGGACAGACGGACGGACATCGTTAAATCGGCTCAGGAAGTGATTCTAAGCCGATTTGTATAAATTAAGGTGGGTCTTAGACGAATATTTTTGAGTGTTACAAACATCAGCACAAACGCATAATACCCTCCCCAGCTATGGTGGTGTAGGGTATAAAAAGTATAAGAACTGCTGCACAGTTCTTGGATAAGAAAATGATATATGAATGATATATTCTGCTATATCTAACAACTTGTAGTTTCTCTTTAGTACAAATTTAAATAGAAAGTGTTGGCAGGGTTGTTTCATATCTCTATTTTCTATGTTGTTGTCTGGTTCATATCTTTAAAATAAAAATAATAATATATATTGTGTCGATACTCACAAAAACATTTACAATCCTGTTTCAAATCTTCAAATAAAGATTTATATTTATTTGGATCTCAGCTGAGTGTATTATTATCAAGGAATGCGATTTTTGCAATAATCGAGATCTAATAAATATTTTAAAATTAATATATCAATTAATTCAATTCAATTGTTTAAACAAAAAACAATTAATTTCAGTTAATTAATAGTATCATTTTGATGATTGGAGCAAAATCAATTAAACATTTTATTGATATAACAAATTTCGTAATTGAAATCTTTTTTTTTTTTTTGTTCTTCATTTTTTCAGTGAGTTGTTGACTAATCAATAGTATTGATAATTATAGTATTTAATTCGGGATCCCGGGAATTCGTAAACTTTTTTCATCTTCTCAGGAAATTGCGATCCCTATTGGGGACTATCTATTTACTTTTTATCTAAAATTTTAGTTTGATTTCATCAATAGTTTACATCTCTGTATGTAACTGTTGAAAGTCTGCACAACAACAATAATTGTGCAGACTTTATTCTCAAAGTTCGATTAGTTTATATATGATCGAATGAGATCAAAATGTTTAAACATGCGAACAAAAAGTGTAGAAGAATGTGAAAAACCTAAGTATTTTTTAGGCGTATTTCTAAGTTTAACAACAATCATGATAATATATTAAGTATATATTAAGTAATGGAATCTACAAGAAAAATGTGATCAGTCATGGACCTATCATAAAAAAAGATTGTAGAAAATTTATGTGTGCTGAAGTTTTCGCACATATATATTTTACGGACCAGACCGGAAAAAACTTATACGAATGGTCCTATCACGATCAGCAAATTTAAACACTATTTTTTATTTTTTTTTTTTAATGCAACGAAATATAAACCTATAAATTTAGATCATATTAGGAATACCTATTTAAGGTACTTATATCGCAGAATTTTCTTTAAAATTTTCCTCAGTTGTTAACATATGAGGTATTTAACGAAAACAAGATCTGATATGAAAGTATTGTTCGGTGAATTGCGGAATAATCTACAAAAAGAAAGAAAACTTAATAAAATAATTATGAAAAAGGTACATTCAAATCGTTTACTTACCACAAATTTTGTATTATTTATGTAGATGCTGCTGTATTATTTCGAAGTGTTTATATGAGTTGAAACATTCTTTTATCGAAGTCACAAATTATTTGGGGTCATAATCCGTTTAAAATATTAAATTATTTTATTTTTTAATTTTTAATGACAAATTTTTATTACTATTTGCTTTTTTAATAAAATGTTTTATATTTTCATTGGTTTTTAAATGACAATATTTTTCTTATTCCATTTTTGATTTAAAAATTAAACACAGTAATAATTATATTAATTATTAATTTTATTAATTAGTAATAAAAAACGAATTAGCAAAATTATTGAAAAATAATGTTTAAAACTTTTTTCTGTGCACACAATATCTATTAAACATTTTTTTAATTGGTAAAGAAAAAATGAGATTCTATTTTAAAAATTTTACACTATAAAGATAAATCTAATGAGTGATTCCATCCCGAAACGGGCAGCAATTGGATTTAACAACTCCAATTTCAATGAGATTCGCTAAATGTATTGACCCTTGCAAGTGTTTCCGAACCATGAAATTTCAGACCCATGCTTCTTTTCAAATGAATATCAATTTAACTACTAATACCATCTTAAGTATACGTGGTAGATCTTTAGTTGTTGTTACATTTTATAGATATATACATAGTTTTTTACATCAAAAGTTCAACGGTCAAAGTTGGAGATAAAAAATTAAAACTATTATATCTCAAAAACCGGTTAAAAATTCTTAAAAAATTATGGTTGGAACCATATTTAGCTTAGGAGTTATGGACAAAAATAAATTCCAATAATTAATAGAGCCAATAGAGGCTTTGGAACAAATATAGAGGAGGGTTTCATTATCAATATATGTATTTTTTAAGGATTTTAAAACACCGGTTTTTTGAGTTATTAAGCTTTAATCTTTATATTATCAATTTTGACCTTTGAACTTTTGATGTATATAAATATTTTACTTGTCCTTTTGGAGTCCATGAGTTCTTCTATTAAATGAAATAAAAATAGGAATTATACAATGTATACTTTAGAAGTTATGAGCAATAAAATGTGATTACTTTTGAAAAAAATTCAACCGCTTTTTGATTTTTGAAACGTCATATTTTTGGATTTGAGTAACATTTTCAATACTTAATATCTGTAGCGAATTTCCTTGAAATCGAAGATATCAAATGCAAAAATGTACGTTTTGATATGGAATCTCTCTAATGTAAAATAATTATGAACATTTAAAAACCATTTTTCAGAATGCTGTTTTGATTTTGTGATAAATAGGAAATTAATTCCTTTGGAAATGATTATAAAAGATAATCAAGCATAAAGGTATTTATTGTCGATTTTGTCTGAGAATCCTACGTAATTTCAGTCTCATAAAGAAATTCAATTCTTTTGGAAGATGACGTTTCTATTATTCGCCTTAAACGCGACACCAATTACATCTACATCAGTTATCAATATTTCAAGGTCTTTATGACAAAAACATTATTATACTCATAGTTATTTAATATTTTTGCTTGATCAGCAAAAAATAAGAATGAAATCTCTTTTTTCTTGTTTTTAATTCTTAAAAAAAACTCTCTGTTGCCTCCATCACTCATTCACTCAATATTATATTAAAAATAATCGTATAAAATAGTTTTGAGTGAGATTAATCCAATTAGGTTTATACATTTTTTAATATTTTTCTCCTCGTCTGAAATTGCATGTGAGCGTGTGTTTATAGATTTTAACACCAAAACATTAAATATCTCACACACCCACATATGGTACCATAAGGTACAACAAGTACACTCGTACAATATCATAAGATCGCTACTATAAAAATCACACACATATGTGAATTTAACCCATTGTGAATACTAGAAATCTTAAGGAAACCGAAAGACAGAAAAAAAAACAGAAAAACACTTGAAAACGAGAGCTAATTATAGAGTGAACAAAAATGAAAATAACTCAAGAAAAGGATTTCAGAGCAACAATTGTTGAATTTGATAAATGCAACAATTCAAACACAACTGGAGCATAAAATTTAGTTCAATTAGAATAACGAAACCGTAAAGACGTAATAAACGGTTTAATGGAAATAATTAAATAATTCGTTTAAAAAAAATATTACATTTAATTGAATTGTGAATTTAAATGTTTAGAGAAAATCAAAAGTGATTTTAAATTTAACAAAATACAACAAAAAAAAAAAAAAAAAAAGTAAATACTCTTTAGAAAAGAAAATTTGAGAATTAATTAAATTAATTAGAAAAAAATGATTAAAAGTGAAGATATGTTAGATACTAACGGTTGTGGATCTTTAAATCCCTCTCATGGTTTACATCAATTGAGTAGCCATCATTCGTCATTATATCGTAATTTACCCGCAAATATATTGGCCTCTTCTAATTTTCAACCCATTATGTATGGGGCCAGTGCTGGTGACCATCATTTGAATTCTTCATCAGTGATGCGTATGCATCAAGACTCTCCCGAAATGCAAGATGAAAAACCCACTATGCTACCCTCGTATACAAATGAGCGTAAATATTATGCCACAATGATGACTCAACCCGATTCCATGAATTATGGTTTGACTTCATTGCACAGCATGACAACACCGCCAACATCTTCAAGTCCCATCTCACCGTACGGTGTACTTATAAGCAATCAACAGAGTAGTGTTGGTGGTAACGATGAGGCACCACCCTCTGGGAACTCATCACCTACGGCACAACGCACACCGACGGAAAATGAACTGCAACATTATCACTCAGCAAATGGCAATAAAATCGTAAATCTTTTGCCAACTAGCACCTCACTGGGCCAACAATTAAATCATCACTATGCGTCTACCATTAAATATTGTTCGAGTAAATCTTCTTCGGATTATTTACACAATAACGATCATTCAGATTTACAAGAACATCAACAACAACAACATCATCATCACTCTAATAACAATGATAATATGGATACCACTAATTCAAATGAACTTTTGCAACATTCTCTGCAACGTATACAACACACTTCGACATCAGGAGGTGTTATAACATCAGTTAATAATTCACATAATGATTCCAATCATATTATTTCGGCGGGAATTTACTCAATAAGCACCTCACCAACTAAATCGGTAAATAGCAATAATAGTGAAAATGGAAATAATTCTTCAAAAACACAACAACAACAACACCAACAATCTTCAGCAACATCAACGCAGGATTTATCATCACCGGATACAACAAAAAAATCAGGAGCTAGACGTCCAGAGAAACCAGCACTCAGTTATATTAATATGATTGCAATGGCTATTAAAGAATCGCCAACGGGAAAATTAACACTTAGTGAAATTTATAGTTTTCTTCAGAAGAGGTGAGTTTTTAAAAGAACATTTCGAGAGGGACATAAGGATTAATTGGGGAAGTATTTACAAAGGAATAGTGAGATAATAATGTTATAGTCTTTAGCATAAGTTTTGAAATGAAAATTACATCTTCTAAGAAAGATATGTTATAAAGAAGACTTTTTTTCAAAATAAATACATACGTTGTTAAAACTAGTATTGAGTAACTCCACATCAAATAGGACAAAAGCAGGCATTTAAGGATTTGATATGTCTGATTTCAATAAAACCCTTTCAGATCCAAAAATATGACGTTTCTTTTACAAAAGTTTTAAACTTTTTTTATTATTATTATATTTTATTTAATATAAAATGATATTGACTTTAAAGTGACTTGTATAAAATTTAATAATTTTAAAAGTTCAAAGGTCAAAATAGGTAATATAATGATCAAAGCTGAATATCTCTAAAAACCGTATTTTAAAATTCTTAATAAGAATTATTATTATTCGTGCCAAAACTTAAGTTAAATACTTTTTTGCTTAAGGAGTTATGAAGCAAAACAGATATAAATGATTAATTTTTATTAGTCTAATATTGACCTTTGAACTTTCGAATTAAATCCAATCGAATTTTGAAAGCAATATCTGCATTTTTAAAATGATACTAAGACTAACATTTTATTGTTTCAGTTCATAGATTATAAGTAATTTGATTTTATTTTGGTCCATAACTTCTAAACTGCAGGGGTTCCAGCTTGAAACTTCTTCCATAAATAAAAATTGGAACTAATATTTTAATAGTTTTGATAATAGTAAAGATAAAGTTTTGGTTTTAAACTATTTTTTTTTCAATCGCGAGAATGCTTGGGGCTTTTTGATTTCGACAATAGAGCGTAAATTGCGGAACTTGATTTTGCAACCGTTTCATCTTCCTTTGGACTGCATTCATTATTCTGAATGAAATTGTTTTCAAGAATTTGTATTCATTTTTTTATGTTGTGTTAATAATATCGTTTTGTTTAAATTGTCAGTTCACTTTCCTGATAAAGGACTAGAACAATTTACTTTTAGAGCCTATTTTTCTCCTTAGATACTTAAAGATTGTTTTATTTTGTTTGTTGTTCAGAAACACACCTTTATTCTGGCAGATTAATTTTCGAAGATCATAAACTTTTTGTACTCATAATATAGTTTTGTCACACACTACTATTCCTATCAAACTGCAAAAATTGTTTTCTTAAGGAGGTACAATTTTAAAAATTTAGAAAAAAAAAAAACGAGAAAGAAAGATATAATCGGTCCAACTTCACCATCTTATACCTTATACCAATATGTGCATCAAAATTTGGAGACGCATCTTCTTCTTTCTAGACCTGTGGCCAATTAAGGACCGATATTTAAATTAAGTGTAAAATAAAACATAAGTTACGTCGATAACACAACGGGACCTTGCACCCAAGTCAGGTTAGCCTAAGGCGGCTGCCAATAAAACCTAACCTACTAATATTTATATTAATTTAATCACTTTTTGGTGATTATAGAAAGTGAGCCTTATATGGGGCTAGGTTCAATAGGCTTTAAAATTGCGATCTGTACTTTGATTTCCAGTTTTATATGGACGGACAAACGGGCGGACATTGTTAAATCTACACAGAAAAATATTCTAAACCGATTGGTGTAATATTATAATGGGTTTTACACAAATATTTTTGGGTGTTACGAACATAAGCACAAATGCATAATACCCTTCCTAATATTGTAGTGTAGGGTATCAACATGTTTATAAAATAATTAAGCAAAATTATCGTTTTATAAATTTGTCGAATTTTGTTTTCGTACATGATTTGTTTAAGAGATATTGATGAAATAGTATAAACTATAGTTAAGGAAGACTCAAAGTATTTATTTTTTTTTTGGTCTATTTCTTTGAGAAATATTTGAGCTAAATTTCGTCTCACTAAATTTTAAGAAAGATTTTTTAAGAAAAATATTGAAATTTGTTTTGCATGATGTACTAGAATGGCGGCTTACGGGCGAAATTTTCTGCGATTTTTTTTAATATTTTTTCTATAATTGGCCTAGAATTACGATTTTTTTGATACTCATTTTAAGATTAAACTCAATACAATTTTTTGGACGAAATATTCTAGACCCATAACATTCAATCGCTGGTAGAGAACTGAAGATCAATTTAAAATTTTTTTAATATTTTTCCCATATTCAGCTAATTTTTACGGGACACTCTATTGCGTTGACTTTTAATCTTATATACAAATTAAAGTGGTACGATTTAAAAAAATGAAATGGAAATAATTATGGAACTTAGGAACGCCTGCTCCAATTTACATGGTCATACCAGAGGTGTAGACGAGTTTAAGTTTTGAGCTTGGACCATATAAACTTACATGGAACGAGCTTACTGGTCCCAAATTTGGACATCACGGGTATAAAATTTATAAAAAAAATCATCCTGATACCTTATATCTTAAAGATTTTTATATAAGAGGATTCTGCTGGACGAAAACTACAAAAAACATCGTTGTATGCATTTTATTATCTCTTTTAGTTTAAGAGATATTGAGCTTCAAATATGTCTTGTAGTCAAAATTACAAGCATTTAAATTTTCAAAAAGGTTGATTTTTCCCCGTTTTTTTCTTGCCACAAAAAGTGGTACCTTTCTTTTTCTGTTGTATAAAAATATTCTTAAGTAACATATATAGTATTTATATTTTTCTAAAAGATAACTAAACACAAAATACTTCAAAGGAAAAAAAGCTTTTAAAAATCGAATTTTGTGAGAACCAGAGTTCCTCAAATTTGACCAATTTTTTTGCAACTAATTTCGAATTTTTGCCTTAATTTTTCAAATCGAAAAGCTGGAATCAAAAATTGGTTATACTTTTGATTTAGTCTAAAGTGTTTTCNNGATATAGCAAAAAAAAAAAAAAAAAAAAAAATTCCCATTTTTGGAAATTTTTTAAAGTTTTTTTTGGGTATTAAGGGATTTTTGTAGACAAATCTAAAAAAGTGAATAGCGTTTTGTGTGAAATCTCATTAAAAATATTCACTAATAAGAATTTTATGGCATAAATAAAAATGGAAAATACTGTGTATCGTTTAAAAGTCGTCAATTTTCTGAACACAATATATTTTTAAAAGGATTCTTAATAATTTAACATAAAAGTCTTTGATTTTGTTCACCATACAAACATGGCTATCCTAATGCTAATTTAAAAATTAAAAAAATGTATGTATTTATTGTAAATTGCTGACATTTGAAAAATTCCCTTTAAAATGAAATCACAATGCGCGCATTTATTTATTTTAAAGAACCTGAGTAAAGAAGAAATATGAATCTTGATCATTGATATTAATCAATATTATAGTCAGATCAAAAACATATCAGACGCATTCGTATAAAATGTTAGAATGATATTGGAGAATAAGTAATAAATAATATATGTATGTGTGTGTATGTGTTTGTACATTAAAGTCCTAATTAAATTCAATAAAATATAAAAAAAGGTTCCCAGAATTTTAATACATGTTATTTTTATAAAGATTTTATTTAAACAAATGTTTATTATGATTATTTATTATGAAAAAAAAAAATGAAATAAATATAATGCGATACAAATATTAGGATATCGATTTGCTTGTATATAGTTTTTGGCCAAAGCATTGATTCCCAAATAATGGTAACTGTATTTGTTAAGTATTTTAAATTTAATTTAGTTCTTAATTCCCCGACTTGAAATATAATTAATTTATGTTTTGTTTTATCTTTTTAGATTTGATTTCTTTCGAGGTCCCTATGTGGGTTGGAAAAATTCTGTGCGCCATAATTTAAGTTTAAATGAATGCTTTAAGAAGTTGCCCAAGGGAATGGGTGTAGGAAAACCGGGCAAAGGCAATTATTGGACCATAGAACAAAACTCTGCTTACATGTTTGAAGATGAAGGTAGTTTAAGGAGAAGACCCAGAGGTTATAGATCAAAATTGAAAGTAAAACCTTATGCAGCAGCAAATGGTTTTTATGCCACTAGTTCCTATGATACAGGAATGGTAAGTTTTTTTATTATTTTTTTTTTTCCTTAAAAATAAACTAAATTTATTTCTCAATTTTCTAGGATAATCCAAATTTTTATGCTTCTCAAGCATTTACTTCATACGATTATCCAACGGCCTCAGCTGCAGGTGGTTTTACAGATGCTTGGGCTTCTCATGGCCATAATCATGCTCAAAATACTTTACCTCAATATTCGAATATAGCCGTCTCGTCAGCTTTACAAAATAATAGTCCCACCCCTCCACTGGCTCATGCCATATCAAATGTATCCACCAGTAGCTCATCGCCTGCCCCCTCATTAACAGCCAGCTCTGCAGTGACGGCGTCAGCTTTGCAATCAAACTCTAGTTTAGATTATGCTACTGCCTCACTGGTAGCAGCCGGTAATGGTTATAATCCATATGGTTCATCACCAACAGGCGCCACTTACAACATAGACAATGGTAAGTACTTGCTTAAGCAACAGCAACAATACATGACATAAAAAGAGCATGAATAGATCTCAACAACTAGTTGGGTGATCATGTCAATCATAAACTTTTATTATATGAAAATTAAACATAAAATCTTGTTATGGATGATCATAAATTTTGTCTGCTTTTTTATTCAATCTACTTAATGTTTTTTTTTTTTTTTTTTTCAAGGAAATTATATAAACATGTTGCTATAATAATATTTAAAAATGATCTTTATTAAAAAAAAATTAAATTAAAATTAAAATAAAAATAATTTTAGATTTTACAAATTATTTAACCCTGTTTATCATTTTTTTTTCTTGCAGGTTTACGTTCAATGTCTTTAACACAAATGTCTTCACTGTCATCATCACACCATCATCATCAACATCATTCTCATCACCATCATCAAAATTCCCATCATAATACATCTATGACACCTCCACCACCTTTGCCACCAAATTCATCACCCTCATCATCATCAAATTTGCCACCCACATCGTTATCAGGCTCAACAACATCATCTTCTTCATCGGCAACATCGCATTTAATTGATCGTAAACCGATATATTTGCCCCCATTGACCCCACCTTCTGGTACAATTTCAACGCCGCCACTGCATCAACAACAACAGCTAAGTGTGGGTGGTTCAAATAGTACGGGTGGCGGTAATAGTGGAGATGGTGGTTCCTCATACTACGAACACATTAAATATTCAAATTAATATAAAATATTTGTTTTTAAACTATTAATAATAATTTGTAGTTTTTCCTAAAATAAAAATAATTTTAATTTAAGTAACAGCTAGAGTTGCCAAAAAAAAAAAGAAAAATTAAACTTTTAATTTTAAGGAATAAAATTTAAAATCTCCCAAAAAAACTAATAGAAAGATTTTAGTATCACTATAATAAGTATGTAAATAATTTAAATTTTATGTTTATTTTATATTCATTAAAATGTAGACAATAAAATATTGTAATAATAAATTAAAGAGAAAGTCGATTTAATTCCTAATGATGGTTTCTTTTGCTAAAATGATTAGTAGTTTTTATAAAAATAAATAGGTTAGCAATTACTGTTTTAATACATTATAACCATTCTATATCGATATTTGTATTACCTCTCCATAATTGTTGATATTAATTTAAGGCATACATCTACTGATTTCTGTTTAAATATAGCCCCATAGTACGAAAAGTATAATTTCAATTTTATTGAGACTTAAAACATAGATCACAAAGGCGCTTAATAACATTTAACAGGAATGTACATAACTATAAAACTATATCGTATTATTTTAATAAACATTAATGACATTATATGTTTAATAACGCTACATGCTTATAAATCAGTTGGTATATGAGTTTTACATCAATCGATAAACATTAAAAATTATATTGCCCAACTATAATAAAAGTTTACATTCACAGTTGATTAGTCAAATACTATAACTAAAAAAACACTTAAGACTAAACTAAAACTATGAAAACATATATACAATGGGACGGAATGAAAAAATAAATATAATCAACTTCACGCACTCCAACGATGCTCGAATTGCTTCAGACACACTTATCAATTTGATTAAGAATGCAGATGCATTCCCGACATCGGTGGTTGAGCCAGAAGTAATAAGTCGAAAATTTAGCCTCTGTTCGAACCTAATATTGTATGAGAGTAGAACTCTGATACCCGGTAATTAGTTAAAGAATTTAATACTTGAACGTTCTCTTTTAAGACCCCAACGGGGGACATATATAGGCTGTTTGACCAACTAATATCTTTCTCAGAACTATAGACGACTCTCATTACACTGTTCTCGTGGTTCTCTAGGCGAATCACAAACTTACCAAGCAGAATAAAAGCGTATGAAGAATGATGTTGAATTTCACCTTTCTTATAGATATTCGAGTTCGGATATCTCTTTACAAAACTTTCATAGTTTGCATTTACACAAAGTCTCAAGCAGCTCGTTCCAAAATCTCCAACTCTGCCATGACAGTTGGAAAAATTGAGAACCATATGGGAAAACCATAAAGCATCGCTGAACGAATGCAAACTTTGTAAATAAGTAATTTAGCTCTTTGACTCAAGTGCCTGTTTATTATTAGTTTCGAGAACATGCCCTTGACGCGTAATGCTTTATTTTTTGAAATTCTTGCCTGCTGATTGAATTTAAATAACTTGTTTAGGGTAACACTAAGGTACTTTATATGAATCTTAAATGGAATTGCTGACCCACGCAAAGAAAGATTAAACATTTTACTTTGCTTCACAACATTACGGGGACTCTTGCCTGATGCATTGCGAAAGCAAATTGTCTCTGATTTCGGTGTATTAATTTTAATACCCCAGTTTTTGTAGAAGTTATCAATTAATAAAAGATGATCCTGTACCTTTTCTAACGCCTCCCTTGGGTCTTTATCATGAGTCATTGAATCATTGTGCAAATGAGGAAAATCATATACCAGAATGCTATACAGTAAAGGCGCCAAAATTATTAATTTCCTCTAAAAATTTCCTGTTCCTAAAATAGCTGTAAAACATTTTGACTATAAACGGTTCACACCTCAGTCTAATAAGTTTGAAGATAATGACGCAATGATAGGCCCGATCAAATGCTTTCTCGATGTCCAATGACACTGCGACGGTACATTTTCTTTCCCTCAAATTACAAATAATCTCATTTTGCAGATATGCCAAGGCATCAACCGACAAATAGCCGCGTTTAAAGCCAAATTGGTACTTATGTATAGAATCATAAATGTTAAAAAATTCTAATTTATTTTTAACATTGAAATTGGACGAGAATTTTGGCCATTTTCTAGGCCTTAGGGAAAAGTATAAAGTATCGATCATTTGTGTTTACATTAGGAATGTCAAACAGGACTGGATTTCAGGATTTCTCGTTAATCGGGATTAATTTTTCATATGAAAACACTTAAATATAAAAAAATGTATACGTTTTTCAATTAAAGAAAATAATTTTTTATTTTAAAAAGCAAAATATAACGTTCTTATCTGTGAAATCGATTTTTAAAATAATTTTGAAAATTTTCTGTACCTTAAATTAATTTTGTGTATTGTATTTATGGGGCAAAATTACAAAACTACCTTAAAAATCTATTAAATCGAAAATATTTTTGAAAATTTTTAATAGAAAATCTCGCGAATATCAAATTGAATTGTCTGGTATATTAACAATTCAGATTCTGAACAGGGCCGCGAAAAAATTATATTATACGCCGGCTTTTTTTATAGCCAACAACACTAAGATATCTAGAAAAACTATCTAATTGACAATAATATAATTTTCATTTAAGAGTTAAAACAAGATTACAAAACTTTAATAACTAAAAATGTGTCTCATGAAAAATTAATTTCTGAAACAAATCCCAAAATAAATTTTTGAAGGGATTTATTTCATTATTTGTTTTTAAGAAAATTAAATCAAAAAAAATTGAGGAGTTATTTCATATTAAAGAACTCCAAAAAAGTATAGGTTTTTTTTGGACTTATTTCATTTTCGTTTTTTCATTAAAAGCTACTTCAATCAATAATGCAATCAATTTTAAATTATTTTATCATTATATAACATTTTAGCGGATTTAGCCACCCCCCGAAATGAAGTACATAGTAATTAAAGGATTAAAAAAATATATTTATTTAGTAATTAAAAATGATATATTTTTCTTAAAAATTCTAATTTTTTATACAAATGTTTATATGGATGTCAAAATTGTTTTGTGGGAAATTTTCAACTCTAATAGTTTCCCAGATATACGAATTTTTTCATTTAATTCATATGGGTGGTACCCCTACTACTAGTCCGCCCATATTTTTCTTAAATATTAAAATTGATATCAAAGTGGCTCCGTTAAAATTCTAAAACTCGAACTGTTATATTTCTCAGATATGATAATTTAATTTTCTTTATATGTGAGGTGCCACGCCCACTCTTGTTAGTGTATCAATTTTTGTCCAAAATATTCATATTGAAGCTAATGCTAGTCGTACAAAATTTCAGCTCCCTAATATTTTGGTATTAACTTTATATGAGAGATGACACGCTCACTATTTCTTTTCCGCCAATTTTTGCACAAAATGTTTACATTGACACTTAAGTTTATTGTACAAAATTTAGGAAACTGGGTAACTGTTATAGTTACCTAAATTTACAACATTTGGTACTGGCAAGCAATATTAGGCGTGAGATGTGCCACAC
>MINK01174285.1:13323-23745 GCA_001735545.1 Phormia regina | reverse complement strand
GACTGTAGCATTTACTATAGTCGAGTTTATAGCATATACTATAGACGAGACTGTAGCATATACTATAGTCGAGACTCTAGCATATACTATAGTCGAGACTATAGCATATACTTTAGTCGAGACTATAGTATGTACTACTTGATTGGGGCATTGGGGGCAAAATGGAGAACTGTTTAATCCAAATATATACAGGTAACTTCGGTAGCCTATATGCCGTGAAATGAACTGTTTAAAGTGGTAATTGACTTCGACATGTCATCCGTTAAGCCGTTCAAGGTCCGTTTTCCTTTGCGGCTTTCTTCCCATTTACTCTGGTTTATAAAAACGTCTCTTTCAAGTTTATGTATACTAGTGCCTATTTGATTTGGATCTCTTCTGATTTCATCCATGCGTTTGGCTTCATCAGTCAGAATATCTACAGGAATCATTCCCGCTATGACATTGTTCGGTAAGAGCAACATACCCGTGGCACGTTACCCCTTATATTGATTTTAGCTAAACTGAGTATAACTGAGTTGTCCACCGTGGATATAATCTTCCGTTTGGTTTGCATTGGTTCACCTACATTCGGCATCATTCTTTCAAGAGCGGCTCTAATATTTGCTGGCTTATTAGCAGTATACTCGATATGTGTCCTGAATTTAAGTCTGGCATCTATGAGAATTCCCAAATATTTGAGATGGGATTTTGATGTCACCTGATGATTTCCAACTGTTATTTTCATGCTCTCTCTCTTTTACGTCTACTAGTTATTAATACAACCTCTGTTTTATGTTCAGCAAGTTCCATCTCCATACTTTTCATCCAGTTTCCAATAATCCATACCACTTCATTTAAGATTAGCTCCAGTTCATCCAAATGCCATGCTGATATCGTAACGGCTATGTCATCAGCAAAACCTATCATATTCGCCTCTTCTGGAATGTTAAGCTCCAGAATATCATTGTACATTATATTCCATAATAGTGGACCAAGAACGATAACTTCATCGGTCTGGTAGTAGAGCCACCTTTCTAGTAAAATAGCTTTCTATTAGAAGTGTCAAATACGTCGATATGCCTATTTAACTTTTGATTTACTATTCCCCAGTTTGCAGAGTTAAAAACGTTTTTTACATCAATCGTTATGATAGCATAGTACTTATTATTTACTCCCTTGCCTTCTATCGCCTTCTACCATACGTATTGCATCGATAGTCGATCTAACTTTTCGAAATCGAAATTGCAGTTTTGACAGATCATTTCTTTCCTCTACAATGGGCAGTAATCGATTGAAATTGCAGTTTCGACAGATCATTTCTTTCCTCTACAATTAATCGATTTTCTCCAAGGTAGCATACACTATAGTTGAAACAATAGCATACACTATAGTCGAGACAATGACATATACTATAGTCGAGACATAGTATATGCTGTTCACTATGGTCGAGACTATAATATGTCTAGACTATACTTTAGTCGAGACTGTAGGATATACTTTAGACGACACAATAGCATATACTACAGTCGAGACTATAGCATATACTATAGTCGAATCTATAGCATATACTATAGTCGAGGCTATTTTATTAATTTGGTCACTCTAAAATTTATATACATTCCTCATTAATATAAAAACTGTTACCATGTACTTAAATAATTGTGAGTATGTAAATTTATCTACATTTGGGTGTGTGCGTAAATCATTATACTCTGTTAATGCATTTGTATCATCTGTTTATACAACTTATAACAAATAAATTGTTCAAACGGAAATATATAAATACCCAGTAGTTCTATAGCCATAACCCAGCAGTTTTTGGTGACTGTATCGCACTAAATACTTTAATGAATACATTAGAGTATTGTTAGTTGACAGAAAGAACTTAATATATATTTGTACTAGTATTAGTAATGTAGATATTTATACTCTACACCAACATATGTGTTTGGGGTATTACACGTTAGTTCTGCTATTTGTAATGAACGGAAAGTGGGTGAATTAACTTGGAATCGATTTAACAATGTCGTCTGCTCGACTAGCTGGCTCTGTGTTCATGTAAACCTTGTAAAAAAAGTACAAGTCGTCCAGACCCCTTACAGTTGTCCTACAGGAATAGAAATTTAGCAGTCATAAATATCTTAAACAGAGCAATACTCTAATCACATTTAGCACAATAAATTTTATTCAAGTATAAATTATAGTCCCAGTTTTCATGAGCCTTGAACCAAAATTTATCATAGCTTCCATATAAGTCCACTTAAGGAAATAACGTAAGAATTCATATAAGTTTTATTTTATACTTAGTAAAAGTATCGACAAACAATCTGCGTTACACTCCTCCCCGAAATGCGATACACATTTATACATATTAGTGTAGGGTATCATATGTTCAGCCTTGATCTACTAAATATTTTTCTTATTTTTTTCTTAATTTTAGTAATTGAATAAAAAAAATATCCATTAAGGATATTGATAAAATATTATATCTGTTGTATTTTATTGTAATATTTTTTATTGTTTGTTTTCTTGTTAAACTATTTTACGAAATCTTCGTTAACAAGAACTCATTTTAATTTATAGTCAATGTACTTGCATATGTTTAATAAATGAATGCAGATGTTACTTGATAAACACAATATGTAAAATAAGAAAAGTATGTAATGCAGTTCTTAAAAAGCAGTAGCTATTAATTAAAAATTGTTTTATAAAAGGACATAAAATTAAACTAAATCACTGAGAATCTTTTTGATAAAAAATTTTGTAAAGAATAAAATTAAAGTTCTCTTCGAAAGAATATTAGTCTTTTGTTTAAAAAAAAATCGAAAACTGCAAAAACTGTTCAGATTTATTGCATTCGTATCATATTTATCCTATATAAGGTTTGTTTGATATTGAAAATGTTCAAAATCGGTTAATAAATAAAAATGTTATGGGCTAAAAACTAGAAACTCGGGATATCCTTTTCATAATTTTTTGTTAATATTTCAAAAACAAAAGCATGTCCGTCATCGAAATTTTGTATAAATAATATGAGGGTCAATATAAACTTAAACGTAATAAAAACTGGGCGTGGTCCGCCCACCACCCATATAAGAAATGTCTATGAAATTTTGTAAAAATAGTACAAGGATCAATGTAAAGGAAATTATCAGGAAACAAAAAATTGGAGGGGTCGCCCACCTTACCGCCCACCTCCTATATAACGTAAAATTTTAAAAGATTGATGGTGGGTATATAGATTCGGCCCAGCCGAATTTAACATTCTCACTTTTTTTTAATTATTTATATAAATTTTATATTTTTTGCCTAACAATTTATTTCATAACTTTGAAACTATTGATTGCATCAAAAACAATTGTAGACATTATATAAAGATATTATAATCTATATAATGTTTAAATTTATTTTAACAAAATCGGACAATGAGTTTTTGAGTTATAACTACAAAAGTGGATAAATTTCTTAAAAAACCAAAATTTTGTGAAAAAAAAGCGAATTCACTTAATTGCGAATAATTAAGTGAATTTCGAAAAAAATCGAAAGGAGTCAATAGATTTTTATGATCGATATCTCATTTTGTTGCTATTATATGTGGCTTTACGATAAACTCATAAATTTATAAGGGGATTAAAGGCTATGTAAATATAAATTTTTCTAAATTTATTTCAATAATTTCAATAATATTTAAAGGGTGGACTATAATAGTTGGTCACCACAGGTGTATAATATTTTTTTAAAGTTTGCAATTATTTATCATTTATGACTTAAATACAAATGTATGTAAGTAGTCCTTGTAAGTCTTTACAAATAACATGCTTACATATGTAATAGAGTGTCCCGAATACAAACATTTTGTAGGAACATTCCTCAAACGATGCGTTAAAATTAGCTGAATATGAGGAAAATATTAAAAAGAAAAATTAAATTGATCTTCAGTTCCCTACTAGCGCTTAAGTGTCATGGGACTAGAACATTTCCTCCAAAAGATAGTATTGAGTTTAGTCTTGAAATGGGAATACAAAATTGCGTAATTTTAAGCCAATTATAGAAAAAATATTTTAAAAAATATTTGCAAAACTTTGGTCCATAAATTTTAAAAATTTCATTATAGTAAGGACTGTTGATAATATTTCATTTTCCAGTTTTTCTTAAAAATTTGTTCATTAAAATTCCTTAAAAAGTGTTCTAGCGAACAAAAATTCCATTGGAAAAAATTTTTAAAATATTTTTTCCATAACCAGATACCCATTTCGATTAAAAAATTGAAACTGTTTTTTACCAAAATGTATGGGATCTATGATTTTCAAATTGCTTGTAAAGAAGTAAAGACTAATTCAAATTTTTTTTTTTTTAAATATTTTTTGCATATTCAACTAATTTTTACGCATCGTCAAAATCTCGAAAAACGCTATTCTGGGAACACTCTAATGTGTAGGTTATCGTTTTTAGTTTAAGGCGTATTTATGTGAAAACTAATTTTGCATTCATTTTTGGCCTCGATCTTGAAAGTTTTTTTAAACTTGTTTTTGAATAATTATTATTTTTTTTTTTTTTGAAAATAGTGAATATATTTTCCAAGAAGGTGGTAATATTCTTCCACTTCTAAAATTTATTTTTTTTAGTATTTCAGCTCAAATACACATTTAAAAAATGCAAAGTGTTTTACAATCTAAAATTTTTGAAAACAAATCTGCAACAGCTTATCGGCTAATTGGATTTCTTTCAATTTTGTTGTATGTTTAGCTGTGGAGTTTACTATATTAAGTGTGAAAGGAGTACCCAAATGACCACTCAGCGGCGGAGCTAAGGGAGCTCAAATTATGATACCTTCTGTTATAAGAAAATATTAAATCGCTTGTCAAATTTCAATTTTTTGCCCGAAACTATGCCACTTTGAAATTTTATAAATCACGAAAATTACATTTTTTCAAAAGCACTCATTCGAAAATTGGCTACGGGAAAAATTATTTAGAAGTTATGACTTTTTCACATACACAATAGTGCAATGTTTTTGGAATTATCCGTGACTTATTAAATTTTCAAGTGGCATAATTTCGGTTGTATTAAAGATATTGAATTCAGTCTTTCTTCATAAAGCGAAGAAACACAAGTTTGAAAGCGATTAAATTTGTTTATGTCACATATACCCTATATTGAGCACTCATAGCCCCGCCATTGAGAGATCTGTTGGCACCCTTTTCCAATGTTTATATTACAAACTCATCTTCTACATCTGTACCAAATTTCACGCAAATCCAACCAGCCGATCAGAAGTTACAGATTTATTTCCAAAAATTTTCAATTATGCCCTACTTTGCACAGTAGGCTTGTTGGATTTACTTGAAATTACACATGACCTAAGCAGAGGAGTCTACAGATTTTATTTGTGGAACTTATGTCCCATATAAACCTTAGAAGCGGAGCTATTGGAACTTAAAATAGGTTACCACTTACTTAATGGAATGTAAAAGTTTTTCATTGGACTGCTGTATGGATTGTAAGAACTCTTGGAGTCTTTTCGAGATATAAATTTTTAATTCATAAACAATTTTTTAAACAGATTTTAATGAAAAATATTTCTCTTAAGCCCGGACTATGTTATTATAAGGATTTAAATTTTAACGTAAATATTTAATTTTATCAAAAGTATTTAAACGAAATTTGAAAAAAAAAAAAACAAATATTGTTTTAAGATTTGTAAAATTTTTACTTTTTTAGCTCATAACTATTTTTAAATACATGTTTTTGTTTCTAATTAAAATTCTTATTAAATTTTAATTTTTTTCGATTTAATTGCAATACATGTTTAAAAGATTTAAACATTTCAATTACTTTTTATCATAGAATATTTTCCAAATAACCTCTTTTTGAAAAAAAATCCAACCACTTATATCAATCATTATTTTTTTTTTTTTTTTATAAAAGAAAATTTCAAAAAAGAATTTTGTGAACTTTTTGCCAATTTAATACTCTTAAACACTTTCATTTAAAAATCCAATGAATAGCAAAAGAAAATTATACAATTAATCTAATACTTTAAATAGTTTTTTGTTGTTTTCTTTTTTTTAATTTAAAATATTTTTTTCAAACATTTTCTTCAATCTACTTTAACACACTAGACTCCAGTAGAAATAGTTTTACATACTTATACATTTAAAAAAGTAAGAGAAATAAATCCAAGCAATACCGACCATATGATACACTACATCATTGAGTTTAATCTGTGCGATAGCCAGTCAACCGACGGAAAGACGGACATAGTTAAGTCGACTTAGAAAGAGATATTAAAAAAGCCATTTGTATGGGAGTTAGGTAAAATAATATGCCGATCTTAACCAATATTAAAAAAAATTGTCATGGTGCAAAGACAACTTGTGACAAAGACAATTAGTGACAACTTATATCATGATATCTTAACAATATTCATACTTTGTTCATAAAGTTTACATGGGCAGACAGACATCCAGACGGATGGACAGACATTGTTAAGTCAACTGAGAAAATGATACTAAAAAAGATATTTATATAGGAGTTAGGTAAAA
This sequence comes from Phormia regina, assembly GCA_001735545.1. Taxonomy (NCBI): domain Eukaryota; kingdom Metazoa; phylum Arthropoda; class Insecta; order Diptera; family Calliphoridae; genus Phormia; species Phormia regina. The sequence continues at coordinate 17,221 of MINK01174285.1, read as the reverse complement.
TAATGTACCGATCTTAACTTATATTAAAAAGACATTGGCATGGTGCAAAGATAACTATTTGTGACAACTTATAATATGATATCGTTAAAAAAACCCATACTTTGTTCATAAAGTTTACATGGGTAGATAGACGGCCAGACGGAAGGACGGATATAGTTAAATTAACTTAAAAAGTGATTCTGAGTAAAATATTTGTATGGGAATTAGTTGAAATAATGAACCGATCTTAATCAGTAATAATAGACATTTTCCTGGTCCAAATATAACTATTTGTGATAAATTATGTGATGATATCTTTAAAGAAACATGTACTTTGTTCACAAAGTTTATATGGCAGACAGACGGACGGACATCGTTACATCGACTTAAAAAGCGATTCTGACTAAAACATTTATATGGGAGTTAGGTGAAATAATCAATAATAAAACCAATCTTAATCAATTTTAAAAGGTACTGTCTTGGTTCAAAATTTACTTTTTGTTATTAAATAAACTGGTACTTTGTTCACAAATTTTACATGGGCAGACAGACAGCTAGACGGAAGGACAGACATTGTTAAATTAACTTAGAAAGCGATTCTGAGTAAAATATTTGTACATAATTTAAGCGAATTAGTGTACTAATCTTATTGATTTTTAAAAGAGACTATTCTGGTGGAAAAATAACTATTTGTTACAAATTTTATTATGACATCTTTAAAGAAACCCGTACATTGTTCACAAAGTTTATATGAACACATAGAAAAGCCAGACGGAAGGACGGACATAGTTAAGTCAACTAAAAAAGTAATTCAGAGTAAGATATTTTGTATGGGAGTTAGATGAAATAATGAGTCAATCTTACACAATTTCAAAGGGCACTGTTCTGGTGCAAAATTATTTTTTTATGTTAAATTTGATCACGATATTTTAAAAATAATCCGTACTTCAAAAGGACAGCCAGACGGAAGGACGGACATCGTTAAAGCAACTTAGAAAGTGATCCTGTATAAGATATTTAATAGATATTAGCCGGGTGCAAAAATAACTATCTCAGACAAATTTAAGCATGTTATCTTTAAAGAGATCTGCTCTTTGTTCACAAAGTTTCTAGGGGCAGACAGACTGGTAAACAGAAGGACGGACATAATTAAATCAACTTAAAAAGTAATTCAGCGTAACATATTTGTATGGGAGTTAGATGAAATAATGAACATATCTTACACAATTTCAAAGGGCATATCTTACATAATTTCTGGTGCAAAATTGTTTTTTATGAAAAATTTGATTATATTTTAAAAATAATCCGTACTTCAAAAGGACAGTCAGACGGAAGGACGGACATCGTTAAAGCGACTTAGATAATGATTCTGAATAAGATATTATAATGGACCGATCTTGAACTATTTTAATAGATATTAGCCGGATGCAAAAATAATATTTCTGACAAATTTTAACATGTTATCTTTAAAGTAACCCGTTATTAGTTCACAAAGCTTCCAGGGGCAGACAGAAGGACAGACGTTGTTAAATCAATTATTTCTTAGGGGTCCGAAGATTTTTTCTGCTACAGACATCAGCTAAAACGTATAATATCCCAATTATATATAATAGTATAGGGTATGATAAAATACCTCTTCATTTCCTGTCGACTGCATTTAAAATTAAAACTTTTCTTCTTTCCTTTAATATTTTTCTTAGTTGCCTTCCTATATACTTTATATGTATGAGTATTATATAAAAACATTCTTAAATATACATATGTATATGTAGACAGTTATTTTAAACAGATGAGATGAGTATATCGGTTTCAGCATCATTATCCTTGTGTTCATATGCCATGCATGTTCAATTCAATTCAATTTCAAATAAGCTATCTAGAGATTAAAAAATAAAAAAAACACAAAAATACACAAACTCTAAAATAAATTCTTTGCAACACTCATTGGAGACCACAAATAAGCTTATTTTCTAAAGTTATATTTTAGAATTAAATTAAAAAAAAAAGAAAAACTTAATTTTTTATTTCTATTCTAAGCATTTGTTTGTGGAGATAGTAATATACTTAAAATTATATATATTGTTTGGAATTTAAATATTTTTAATATTGATCAGGATATTGGGATTATTATATGTTATATGTAAAAATAACTCTTAAACTAAAAGAGTTTACAAATATTAGCATATTTTTATTTTTGTAGAGATTTACCAGAACCATCTATGCATAACATTTTTATTCTTTCAATTCATCAATTAATTTTTAAGGAGTTAAAGAAAAGCATACCAGAGCTGGCTAAATTTGTAAGGTCACGCACTGAATCCCTGTCAAACTAGGAACCTGCATTCCACCAAATCAACTTGAAAGCACATTAGCTCTGACGATGTGAAATTTTATTAAAATATCTCCAACAATTCAAAAGTTACAGGATAATAAAACAAATTGGAACCAGCTTGCAATATCTATTGGCTGCAAATATATCTTAAAGATTTTAAATTTTTTGCCCTCATGTCTTGCAATTTTTTCGCAATTAAAATTATATTTTGCACCAAAAATATTTTATTACTATTTTCATCATTTAAATAAATTCTGTTTTTTCAATCTCCCTTAGATAATTGAATAACTTTATTATATACAAACGTATTTCCATTTTAAAGCTTTAAGCATATATTTTTTTTCAATAATCCTTTAGAAGCATTTTTAAAATATCATATTCAATAAAAACAATGGAAAGAATATAAAATTAAAGAAATCCCGAAAGTAATTAACTAATTTAAACTCCCACATAAATACTGCTGAGTACATTGACCATCATGCATGATGCATTATTCGTTGTATGTATGTGCATGTGTGTGTTATTTTGGTGTATCCTTTATACAAAACTCCACATTTAACACTCTTTGACTTGTGATTGTTTAATGTAACAACATATAGTAGTGTTGGGTTTTTATACATGCACACTTTTTTTTTTTGGACTTAAATATACCAGAGAGATTATTTTGACAACATAATTATCATTATATTGCTGATGAGAGTGTTTGATGAAGAGGTGATGATTTTTGTAAATGATCATTATTATTACATTATTAATTCCATCAACATTCTTCACTCTACAAACATAACAGAACTACTACAATAATATGTATGTATGTATGTAACATGTATATAGTTGTTGATAATAACATGTCATACAAATCCATATACAGTGATGGTTAAAATAGTCGAAACTATTATGATATTAAACGGGAGAAGAAGGTATGGTCGGTCAAGACCGACCCTACATAATTACCTATGTGTATCAAAATTCGGGAAGGAGCCAATTATGGACCTATACTTGTATTCAGTGGAAAATAAAAACATACTATTGCAGAATATTACGTCGATACTAAGATTCTTATGTATTTATGCACTTTTTTGTGATTTTCTAAAATGGGTCTTATATGGGAGCTATGGTCAATTATGGACTGATCTTCATGAAATTTTGCAGGGTAACTTATATAAACGTTATATGTGTCGAATATCAAATTAATATTAACATTTTTATGGGATTTATGCACGTTAAAGTGATTTTCGAAAGAGTGGTTCATATGGGAGTTATGGTAAATAATGAACCGATCTGGATGAAATTTGGCACATAGATTTATATTAACATAAAACTTAATTGTGTCAAATTTCATTCAAATATTTAAAATTGTAAGGTATGTTTGAGTGTTAAAACTTTTTTCCGGGAGAACATTTGTATGGGGGCTAGGTGAAATAATGGGCCGATCATGACCAAAACCAATAGGCTTTGACCTTGTGCCAAAACAATCATATGTATCAAGTTTCATCAAATTATCGCTAAAATTGCGACATGTAATTTACGCACAAACTTTACATGGACAGCCAGCCAGCCAACCAGACGGACGGACGGACATCGTTA
>MINK01174285.1:3268-13279 GCA_001735545.1 Phormia regina | reverse complement strand
TTATAGGATGTTTTTTCTCTGCGTTACAGTATTTGTACAAATACCCCAACCACCTTTGGTGGTGTAGGGTATAAAAATGGTCCGAATTGGTTCCTATTGCGAAAATTGAATGAGTATGTATTTATTTATTTATTTGATTATTTATTAATTCATTTATTTATTTATTTATTTATTTATTTATTTATTTATTTATTTANNNACGCAGGAGAAAAAATTTTCCTACACCCACCTTAAAGTTATACCGTTCGACTTCAGAATCACTTTTTTGAAGTCGAATTTAAACGATTTATTGTCCGTCCGTCCGTCTGGTTGCTGGCTGGCTGGGACGGCTGGTCTGGCTGGTGTCCATGTAAAGCTTGTGACGCAAAGTACAGGTCGCATTTTAAGAAGATAATTTGATGAAACTTGGTACATATGATTTCTTTTAGGCACAAGGATTCGAAGCCTATGATTTTTGGTTCATGATCGGACCCATTATTTCACCTAGCCCCCATACAATGCTCTCCCGGAATATAGTTTTAACACTTCAAAAAAATACGCTTAGAAATTGAAATATTTTAATGAAATTTAACACAAATAAGGTTTAGAATGCATAAATCATGTGCCAAATTTATGAAGATCGGTCCATAATTGGCCATAGCTCCCACTTTACGGCCCACCTTCTATATAATGTAAAATTTGAAAAACTTGATGGTGGGTATAATAGATTCGGCCGAGACGAATATAACATTCGCACTTGTTAATTATTTATTTTCATTTATTATTATTATTATTATTATTATTATTATTATTATTATTATTATTATTATTATTATTATTTTAAAAGTTGGACCTCTAGTATCCGAGATATCGAACAGGTTGGTCTCAAATATTTTTATAAAATTTCGTTATTTTGAATTCTATTATAAACAAACGGGCTATGGGCCAAAAACTAAAAAAATGAATAATATGAATACACACAAAACTATTTAAAATTAACATTGTTGTTGTTTTTCGTATAGACAATTAGTTTAATGTAATGATTAGAAGTGTTGTTGTTTGTATATGCAGTCTGTTTGTATATATACATACATACATATATACATTTATTTTTTATAAAGAAAGGCTTGCTATGATTATTTATTATTTTTGTTGGCTACTTATGTAAAAGTTTGTCATTCAAATACATGTAAGTATGTGTAAGTCAGGGATGTTAAAAGTGATATTATTGTACTTTTTACGACATCCACCTCAACGATGATGAAGGCCCAGCCGAATAATTTTTATAATTTATTTTATTTTTTTTTTTATATTGATTAAAGTGTAAAAGATATATATTTTCGGTTTTGATTTTTTTTAGAGAGTTCTGATGTATGTTTTATGGATTTGTTTATTGAATTTTGAAAATTTTCTAAATCATTTATTGGTTCGAAAGACAAATTAAAGGTTCCCTTATTCAATAGATTACTTTTTTTGATCTTGAAAAAGTTAAGATTGTTGAAATTTCAAATGCATATAACCTGAAAAATATATAAAACAGATAACATATTTTTCAAAGAATTTATTAAGACCTTGAAGTTGATATAAAAGTATGTTTATCTTTGACTCCGTCGTAAAATAAACGCATTTATTAAATTTAACACATAATTTTCTATTTTTTTTATTTTATTCAAATTTATTATAAGAATTCAATTAAATGCCATTTGCACATTATCAGTGTCTCAATATATATGTATATATTTTGAAGCAAAAATGTCGCTAAACGTTTTAAAAATCGATCGAAATTCATCACAACTTTTGAAATCGATTCGATTTAAAAACGATCGGTTTTCATTACATACATGTATAAAATAGTTTTCCTTATTTTCTAAATAATTTTGAAGTTTTTGAATATATGTATCTACATAAAAGAATGAAAACAAGTTTTCTATCTCATGTCTGTAACCAGAGAAACCAAAATATGCAATTCCTGGAATAAAGTCATTGATAAAATATTTATCCGTTTTTTAACAAATAAATCATTTTTGTATAAAGAAAGATAAAATTTCTTTCGCCATAAATTTGAAATAACACTTAATACATCGATGAACTTGTAAAAGATGGTCTAAATTATAGATTTTCATCAAAACAGGAATTTCGAAAACTGTTGTTGATTACGATATTTCGGCAATCAGTGATCAATATGATAATTTCTTTGTTTTTAAATGGATATTTTCTCGATTTTAAAGCGCATAAAACCCATTTTTTTAGAGCATATTGTGGTTTCCCTCTCTATAACCAATGTTTAAATTAAACCGCGTTTTATTAATACATTTTTTTTATTATTGTTAATTTGCTGTATAAAAATTTCATCAAAAACATTATTTGTTATTTATATCTTTTTTTTCATCTTAACAAAAAAAAAAAAAAAAAAAAAAAAATTTTTTTTTTTTTTTTTTAAAAAAAAAAAAAAAAAAAAAAAAAAAACTTTTTTTCTTTTTTAAATTATTGTGATCTGCTGTCTTTTCTTTCATTTTAAAGTTAGTTACTTGCAAAAAATCTCTGGGGGATTCCTATGGTCATTAAGACAAGCTACCAAACATTAATTATTTTTAAAGATTTGCATGATTTTTCTTTCTTGGATGTGATTCACTGAGTCACACTTCTTAGCGTTTTAAAAACTTATTACGTAGAGTTAAATACTTAAACAAGTTTTAACTTTTTGCCGCATATTTTGATGACAATTTTTTTTTTGTCTTTCTTATGGACACAATACCAGATTTGGCTTTTAAGAAAACATCTGTTGGTTTCTGGTTTTCAAGGGGATTTACATTGATTTGTGTTACTTATGACCTTGTTTACTTGTATGTGTGTATATATGTATGTAGGTGCAAAAATGTAAATGATATGGATTAACATTATTACGCATACATTTTGCATAAGAAATAATAATATTTTATTAACAATGTTGTATTGGAAAAATTAAGTTTGTATTTTTTTTTTTTTTTTAAATAAATGGAAAAAAAATATGATTTTTTTTTATTATTTCTATGTAATTTGTAAATTAATATTTTCTTTTTTATTTTTAATAAAATCAATAATATTGTATTGATTTTAATGTTTTGGATTATTTGCAAAAGATTTATTATTATGATTAATTAATAAAAATTTTTGTTTTTGTCGTTTAATATCTCCATAACTGTTAATCATATCAAGTATAAGAATGATTTCGTAATAAAATCATATAATCGAGATACATTCCAATATAAAGTTTTTGAGTCTAGATTTCCTTTTGTTTTTCGCAAAAAAAAAAAAAAAAAATGATTAGAGTATTAAAGAAAAGTTTTAAAAAGAAAACGAAACAATTGCTATCCAGAGTTTTCTTTAAACTTTTGAAAAACTTTGCAAAGTCCAAGAAAAGCCAAATATTTTGTTTGTTCATTACCTTCATTCGTTATCTAATAAGTTCTTCAAATCTTTGTATATTTAAAGTAATTTAACAATTTTTTATCTTCTCATGAATCAGAATTTAAAATAATTTTCCATAAAAAAATACTCTTAAATCATGTAACATATGATTTTATTCTTTAACAACATGTTGCTGACTTCTTGTAACAAAATAGCTTATAAGAAAATTTGTTTTGGAATATATCAAAAACTGACGATTTAAAATATTTAAATCATTATGAGAAGAAAACTGAATTTAAAACTATAATTGTAAAATGTTTTTAAGACTCTGCAACATGTTGCTTGATTTTATCAACAGTATATGATTTATTTAGTCGAGGTCCACACACAGCTATTTTTCTTGGGTAAAAAATTATCAATTAAATTCCGAATGATTTCTTGATAATTAAAAATGGTTTTTATTGCGAAAAATTCTCTTAAATTTTATTAATATAATTTTATTAATATAAGAGATAAGTTATATATTAATTACCGTTTCTTAAAAAGTGTTCAGAAAGTTAGTTATTTGTATTTTGTGACTAGAACAATTCTTTTCCTATTCGAAAACGTTTGAAACATTTTAGTCAATATTCGTAGATTTCTAAACTGAAATGTTGCTAGCAATTGTTTAGCAACAATTATAAAGCTTAGCAACATTTGCGTATTAAAATGTTTTCCAAAATGTATATAAAACAAAATTATTTATATATCTTATCTCTTATCATGTCATTAAAATGTTTAAATACAATTTCAAAATAAACAAACCACTACAATGTTCTTAAATAATTTTTTACTTTTTTGTTATTATTACATTTTAAAACTTGAACAATAATTTTATAAAATTGTAGTAAATGTTGCTAAACATTACTTAAGCATTTTGAACAAAAAATAAACATGTAATTATTGCAATTAATATAACTTTGTTACTAGCAACATATACATTTCTAAATAATCATTATATTAATTTATAACAAAAATATTTTCTACATTTTTACTTAAAATTTTTAATATATGTATAAAAATATTGTGTTGCTTGTTAAGCAAAAGCTTTGCAACATGTTGCTAACATAATATTTTGGTAATTATAAAAAAAAATCACCTTTTCCCAAATGAGCAGTTCATCATTCATTTTTACATAATGGGAATTTCCAAACTGATAAATTTGTACAAATCTTTTTGCGCAAGAGAAATATATTCACTCAAAGAGAAAGTTAGAAGAGTATAAGAGTCAGATGGAGATAGAAAATAATTAATAATTTTCTATACTCTCATAAAATAAATATGAAATGTAATTATTTAACAATATATATATAAACCAAAATCATTAAATAATGTGATAACAAAAATATATAATTAGAAATACAGACAACTCTGTTAGAGCAAAACTAATCAATTTTATAGAACAAATAAAATTATTGCAAGAAAAATAAACTTTACAACACTGCACAATGTTGAAACAAATCATAAAATTCTGTATAACTATTCTGTCTTCATGATGGTCCTGGTCTTAAGTTTGCTTATATTACAAATTTGTATCAGAGAAAGCAACACTTAAGCAAATAAGTAAATTCAATGTTTTTAAAATTGTCACATGATAATTTTCCTAGAAGGAAAAGAACTAACACAAAACATGTCACAGGACTGGTCCAAAGTGACTAGCGCCGGTTCTAGTTCTAACACTTTGTGTGACCTGGACCTGTTGTCACTTTAACATGGCATTTGCCTAGAAGAGAGAAGTTCACATTTTTTAACCAGTTTTGGGACAGTTCTCAACTGAAACTTTGGTGGCTCAAGAGGTATTGAGGTACCGATACTATTGAACCACTTGCTACTAATTTCCGCTAGTGTTGATGTTTTAGACTATATATTTTCTAAATTTAATTCTTTTAAAATAACATGTTATCACAAAACTACCTGTATAACTATTTCTAAAAAAAAAAACCGGTAGAATTAAATAATTTAATAATGACGTGCATATATAAACGAAAAAATATATACATTTATATATATTTTTTATAAACTTTAACATTTTTACAAAATGTAATATTAGCTCCATACTATATTTTTGTTCTACAAATACTCAGTTAAAGATGCTTTACAAAAATTAATGAATCATTAAAAAAAAAAAAAAACTATAAAATGGGAAAGAGATGCAAAGTTTTGAACACGATTTTTGTTTATTTGCTTTTTCCCCCGATTTTAATTTATTATTTATTAAAACTTAGATTCTAAAAAAAACAGCAATCAGTTGTAATTGAAACTAAGTATACAAAACAAGTGTAAAATTAAGTAAAACGTAAAAACAAATATTTAATTCTAAATTACAAAAAAATAATAATAAAAAAAAGAAAACAAATAAAAAAAAAAAAACAAGAAATTAAAATAAAATGTATTTAAAGAAATTGCTTTTAAATTTCTTTATACTAATTACTTTAAGTATTTTTTGTAATTGTCATGGCCAACGTGGTTTTATACGCGGTTTTGAGCAAAATTTTTGTCGTACTCCACTCGATGATATGGGCTCATGTGTTTCTTTAAAATATTGTCCAGAAGTTTTAACTTTATTTTCAAAATTACCTCGAAATTCGGCTACACAATATTCTATGAGTTTACAAAGAATATGTGGTAATCGTATAACACCAGATCAATATCCAGTGGTAGGTTTTATTACGAACAAGAAAAAACAAATTAAATTGTTTTATTAATCGTAAAAAAAAAAAAATAATAATAACAGGTTTGCTGTACGAATGTAAAGAAAATAGATACAGACACTACCACAACGACAACAACTAGTACCACAGAGGGTCCTCAGGAAACGGTTGATTTTAATAGAAGTTCGAATTCACCAGAATCTACTTGTTTTACCAAAGATTTTAAAACTGGTATTTGTAAACGTAAGTAAATATTATTTGCATAATAATATTATAATAGAATGTAAAAGCGGATGTAAGTCAATTGCTTTATAATTAATTAGTGAATTAAATAGAAAGTTGAAAAATATTTATGAGAGAGTTGAGTATAGGAACGTAAATTATCTTTTTCCAAGCTATAAAAAAAACACACAGTTTCTATAAATGCGTTACCGATTATCGCTTCTCTCATCGGAAGTCTAACAGTAAAACGTCGCTATCATTGAGAAATTTTTTTCTTATTTCTCTGGCCCATCATCTATTCTGGATATTTTTATTCGAAACGATTGGTTTAAATTTAAGTTCATTAGAGCAGGACTGACGCGGATCCACGGGGAGGGAAAAAATGAAATTTCCCTCCACAAAATAAAAAAAACTAATGTAAAATATGTACTAAATTATACAATTTAAGGAAAGAGTTAAGAAAATTATTCTACTTTCCTTTCCCAAAAGCTTGAGCTGGATCAGCACCAGTGTGGCCAAATGAATTATTTTATAATAAATCTATATTTCCTAAACAAGGCTTCGTAAATGGTTAATAAAGAAGTTCATATGATATACTAGACCATAGTGTGCTTAATTTTTTTTGACTTGCGGTCAATTGTGAACCTATACTTTTAATAGATTAAAAGATTAGTCGGACATCGACACAAAATCGATTAATATAAATTAAGGCGGTTTCTACGACAATATTTTTTGGTGTGATAAACATTTAATAAAAATAAAAAGATATTTAATAAATTTAATTGATTATTACGAATTCTATCTCATTACATACGCGCCAGTGCAATTGTATATATGTTACGTATACGAATATGTAGAAATGTATAGTTATACCCTACACCATGTGTACCAAAATTCGGGACGGAGCCACTTATGGACCTATATTTGTATTAAAAAAATAAATAAAAATACTAATACAGAATATTACGTCGATATTAAGATTCACATATTTTATGCACTTTTTGGGGATTTGCCGCAATTCGGCCTTATATGGAAGCTATTGTCAATTATGGACCGTTCTTCATGAAATTATACTTATACATACTTATACTTATACATACTTATAAAAATATTATTTGTGTCGAACATTAAGTAAATATTAACAGTTTTATGGGATTTATTCACGTTAAAATGATTTCGAAAATGTAGGCATCTAAGTATATGCTTACATATATATATTTGTGTAAAATTTCATTAAAATATTTAAATTTTAAGATATTTTTGAGTGTTAAAACTCTATTCCGCGTGAACATTTGTATGGGGGCTATCCATATAAAACTTGTGCCAGCCAGCCAACCAGACGGATGGACGGACGGACGGACGTACATTGTTAAATCGACTCAAAAAGTGATTTTGAATCGAACGGTTTACTTTAAGGTGGGGTATAGGAAGACTTTTTCTCTGTGTTACAATATTTTCACAAGCACATAATACCACAACCATAGGTGAAGGTAAAGGGTATAAATATTATAAAATTATAAAATTATATTATAAATTATAAAATAGTGAATTTGGTTCACCAATTGACTCGAGTTGTCAGTATAGAGGTCTTTGTTTTATATTAAGTTTTATTATATTTTTTAAATCTAATCTATTTTTATAGAACCTAATCTAACCCTTTATAAAACATAACTTTTTGATATCTTTTAAATTGTTTATTTTTGAAAAATTGTCAAATGTTAATTTAAATAATTTTTGCTTTTGTATTTATTTTGTATATTACATAAGGAATAAGGGTTGTTATATCACGATATGTGTGTTTGTGCAATTAAAAAAAATAATTTAAGAAATTTACTTTTTTTTTTGGTTTTTATTAATCGATAAAAATTTTACATTTTCTAGAATTCAACATTTTCATTCAATGATACTTTATTAACAATTTTTGAACCATTAAAAAAAGTAATAAATATATTTTGTAAAAATGATTTAGAATATTTTTTACGTTTAGATTTTATTTTATAAAAATATATTACAAACTATAGAATATTAAAATAATTCCCTCATGTGCTTCATATAAAATCTTTTAAATCGGACTTGGTTTGTAGAAGTTCTTACAAACTGGAAGTAGTCAACATTGACACCTTGTAGCTTATCTCGTATTATTATAGGGTGACTATTATATAATTTTTCTGAAATTTCATATAATTTAATCCGGTCCGACTACAAGTTAGGAGATTGCAAAGTATAGAGAAAATTACAGGAGTTCAACATTAATATGAAATATTAGACAGATATGTGGAAACAGGTGGAAATTTTTGTTTCATAAAATAATAACTTTTTCATTTTTAATTTTTAATAAATAAACACAAAAATTTGTAACAATAATCTTAAGGATATTTTTAATATTAGTTAAAATGAGCTAAATCTATTCTTTAATGAACTATATATAAATTTGAAATTTATTTTCATTTTAAAACAAAAAAGAGGCTCCTTTTAATCCTATATACACAGTTTTTCGCAAAAAAAAAATATATATATGTAGAAAATATTAATATATTCTATGATTTTTCACCAAAAATATTTGGCTTAAATCCAATATGAATTTTAGACACGATTAACTTGTTTTTTTTTTTGTTTTATTTAGCACTAAAAATAAAATCTATACAAACTTTTCCATTTTAGACGGAATTATATGGAAAATAAATTACATGCAAATATAAAACCTTTTACATTTTCCACAATTTATGATGATCGGTTTATAATTGGAATAAGACACACTTGCAGGAATCTCCTTAACATTAATAAATTTAAATGCACATAATCAAAAGTATATGTTTGGGTTTTACTAACTATATCATTCTCATCTTTATGTCCAGTTGAAAACTATTGTTTTGTTATATTAAATCTTAAGAAAATCTTTCGTTTTGCGATAAATACTAATTAATTTTATTTCCCTTCGTAGCCCTACAAAATTGTCCCATTTTGTATAATGAACTACAAAGAGATCCCAGCAATGAACAGTTAAAAGCTGATCTTAGAAATGCCCACTCGAAATGTGGTGGTATAAGTACTATAGTTTGTTGTCCGCCAAACGAAAATCCACAAATAACGTCTAATGTAAACAATAATCCAATACATCAATTGCCCAGCGAAGACGATGGATGCGGAAAAGTTAGTGTTACATTACCAAAAATAGTAGGTGGTGATGAGAGTGAAATAGGTGCTTGGCCATGGATGGCCCTAATTGGTTATGATCCTTATAGTGTAAAACCATTTCGTTGCGGTGGCTCATTAGTATCAGCAAGGCATGTGATAACAGCAGCTCATTGTATACGTCATGATTTGTAAGTTAAATATTTAAATGATAATAAATCTAAACATATATTGTTATATGTCGACATATTAATTAATAAAATATTTACATAAAGGGGATTTTAATTATATGTAATAATTAATCTATTTGCGATTAAATATTTACCTACTGTTCTAAAAAAATTCTTATCTACGGGACACTCTAGTGTACATAGATATTTATATTTCATTATCTACACCATTTCAATTTTAGAAAAATTTTTGTTAAACTTTAACATACACTGGAGCATATTCCTATAAACGCACACTACTTTTTTTTAAAAAAAAGGTAAAAATTAAACAAAAAATATTGTATGGCTATAAATTGGTGATCCTAAACTATAGTTTAGACTTCACTTAAGAACTATATGTTACAAAAAAAATCATTGTACTTAATTAATCC
>MINK01174284.1:2706-13337 GCA_001735545.1 Phormia regina | reverse complement strand
GTTTGATGTATAAATTAGAGACTTCATTTGAGGAAAAAAAATTTATAAAAATTATATTTTTAAAATAATATGTTATTATCAAATCATTATCCAATTCTAAAAAATAACTTTTTTTTACGCTTTTACTTTGGTAATCAAATGTTATTATCAAACTATATTTATAGATCTCAAAACGTAACAAAAATTTAAAATAGAAAAAAAGTGTTTTCTCAATTAAAATTATTCATTTGATAATAATAGCTTTCTCAATTTGAGAATTAATTATGTTCAAACCGTTCTTCAAACTTTTGACGTTTGAGATAGGTTTGGATTTTCAAATAATTCCCAATTTGGATATCCAAACCATTTGATGTTTGCTGGGTAGGTGCAAATATAATGTATCTATCAGTTTTTTTTTTTTTTTTTTTTTTTTGTGAGAGTACTTGTTACTTTGTTACCTTATTGTTAGTTGTTGCTGGCGTTATTATTATTGTAGTAGCAGCAGTATAGTGATAATATATAGTTGTGTTATTGTTTCATTTGGAATTCGTTTTTTTATACTTTTTCCCTTTTAACAATAACATTTGTAGCAACTATTGCAAAAAAATAAAAAACAAAAAAAAAAAAAAAAAAAAAAAAAAATAACAACGACGACAGCAATATTTAAGACGAAAATATCACGGTGTGTTGCTGCGCAATTAATAATTTCGTTATGTTACGAACAGAATTCAGTTGAGTATTTTGTAATACAGAAATAAAATTGTAACTGACTGAAAGATGGGTTGGGAGTGGGCGTTTTTATTGGGATTTTACAAAAGAATTTTCAGTTCAAAAAAATGCAACCAACTTGTATGTTTTTCATGTTATCGGTATTACGTATTTAAAGGTGGGTGTGTATATGTGTACGAATTTGGATACATGCATTCCCTATGGACAATTCCCGAAAGTACAGTTATTCATTTTTTATGAGTTGAAGTTTAACATATTGTACATTGTATACATTTTCACGTATTCGCATTATTCTATAGTTAGTAGCCCAAAATATATCTAATATTTACTTAGAGCAGAATGAATTTAGTATCTGCAGTATGTACAATGGTAGTTGTAGTTGTGGTAGTGGTAGTAGTAAGTACATTGTAGTGTTAGGTGCAGTGTAACATGAATAATTGTTGCTGTTCATGCTTGGTCATCTGTTTGTTAGACATTTGCTGCATCATGAAACTGACAACATTTTGTAGTTGATTTAAGAAGACAAACAAGACAAGCAATTTATTTAGGGTCCATAACGGATTGCAAGAGTTGTAAATGCTTATTTTAAATGGAAAGATTCGAATTGCTGTTGACGGTTACTGATTAAAATAAGTGAAAATTTTAAAAATAATATAAAATAATAAATAGTCATATAAATTATCTACCATTTATATTTAAAAAAAAATTTTAACGATATTAAGAGAACACTTTTTACGGAAAGGTCAATTTTATATTTTTATTGTAAAGTATTAATTTGATTTTGAGATATTAATAGAAAATGTAATTGAAGTAATTCCCTGTTTTGGTAAAAGGAAATATATTTTAAACAATTGTAGAGGTATAATTACGTCCGTCTGCACATCCCAATTAGAGTAAATATTTAGTAATTCCCTGCTATATCTAAAGTTTTCCCCAAATATTTTAAAAAAAATCCCACACAGAAGATATTTATCTTTCGTTTTACAAGGAGTAACAAATTCGTGTTTCATTAAAAATTTATTTTACCCAAAATATTTAAATGGAGTCTGTCCTTTTTGTCCTTCGCAATCAGCTGTTTTTTATTATTTATAATAAAAACAGAAGTCGAAGCTTCTGTGCGATTCTAGAAAATGAAATTTGTACTTTGTTTTAAGCAAAAATAATAATTTTATTATCAAAATCTCATAAGTACACAAAATAAGTAATACTTTTTTGAAAAATTATAAATTCCTATATCAAGATGATATTTGACATTCAATTTTAAAAATATTCCAAAAAAGAAAAAGATTTCTTATTTTATGAGTAAAATTTTCATCATATGCATAAAACATTACAAATACTTTGCAACAGATGATAAACGTTATCATCACAACGTGGTTGTGGTTTTCATTCCCCTAAAGAATTTTTCTACTTTTTAATATAAATAAATTGTACACAACAACTTTTAACCGCACAAAAGCCGTGTGCATACAATTAAATACAAGAAAAAAAAAAAAGGAAAACTTTTATTTTTAACTAAAAGTTCTATTTTTCACCATGTGAATCAGCGAAAATATTTGCACTAACTTTTGTTCAAAATTTTTTTTCTTGTCTTACTTTTTTATTCTTCTAAAACTATTTTTGACTGTAAAGAAACATTACATCAGTAAGTTGTGTAAAAGAAAGATATATAAATGAAATAAAAAAGTAAAGTAAAAGAAATGAAACCTCAACGTTTATACTTCTTAAACAACTGACATTTATTTCAAGGATTTAAAAAAAAAAAAANNTTTATTATAGATTGATTTGGTTGTTCTTCATGCAGATTTATTAATTTTCAATTTATACACAAAAAAAAAAAAATAAAAAAAATAATAATAATAATAAAAAAAAAAAAAAAAAATTGTTGTTTTAGTTAAAAAAAAAAAAAAAAAAAAATTATATAATAATACTTAATATATAATATATAATATGTATTTATATATATATATAATATAATATATATATATATATAATATATATATATATATATATANATAATATANANANACTATNTATANNTNTGATGATTTTTTATCAGAGATTTTCTGTCAGTTATGTTGGTTGTTATAAAGTTGCTGCTTGAATTAATTGATAGTTTTTAAACATGATTTCTAAGTTTTCGTTTTTTATATTTTTTATTACATAATATATTGTAGTATCTTTTTCAATAAGTGAAAACAATGCTTGAAAGTTTACTTAGTAGATTTTTAAAAATAATTACTTCAACTTATTGGTTAGTTTATAAGATATTATATAAGAAGAAACTACTTTAAAAACAAAAAATTTCAATCAAGAGGGAAGTAGTTAAGAGAAATTAAGGAAAAGAAAAAAATAATAATAATAAATCAAGAAAAACTATATATAAACAGGTGTATAGTTCATTATAAAACTCATAATAATTTCCTAGTTAATTTTGTTGTAATGCCACATAAAAAAAATAAATACCTACAATTTGGCTATTTGGTTTAAATATGATTCAGGAAATAACTACATATATAAATAACTATATAAAATGAAAAGAACAAGTAATATTTTGCACATGAAATAATCTTTTTATATAATAATTTTAATTTTAATTAAAAGAGTGCTAATATTTACTGACAAAGAGTTGGACGGACTGACAGACAGACAGACAAGTAATGAGCAGCAGAAGTTTTAAATAAAGCCACTTTGCCGGAAGTAATTTGCAACACATCCGTTTTTATTTTTAAGCCACTTAGCAAAATTTAACAAAACAACAAAATATATGATAAATGTCCAAAATACTGACTAGATCTTAAAAATCATACTGCTTCTACTATATAAAATATAAACAAATTTTATGTAGTGTAAACAACATACGATATTTGGTGTCTTAAAACCCATTGTCAGTAGTTGTTGGGGGTTCTTCTCAGTTGAAAATAAAGAAAATAATAATATATTTTATTTTATATGAGTGGGTAGTACTTATATATTTATAAATTTGTATATGTAGCTACATAAACTTCTTTATATAAATACGTATATTTATTTTTTGTAAATTTTCAAAAAAAAAAAAGTCTTTATAAAGAAAAATAAAATAATAATTTATGCAAATTGTTGTTGTTGTTGTTGTTTGTGGTGGGTGTTTGCGAAACCTGTATTCAACCACTCAATAAAATATTCATTTCATATTCATATTACTTTCGGCATTCAAATGGAACTTTAAGTTCTAAGAAAGCACAAGTTTTTATTTTTTTATTTTTTATTTAAAAAAAAAAAAAAAAAATGAAGAAAATCTAATATGATGAATATTTTCAACATAAAGTACATATTTACACAAATCTAGATACATACATATATTAAATATACATATATTTTTGAATTTCCTAATGGATATATATCTTTTTTTTCTATTAAGAAAACATTTTTTTTTTTTTTTTGTAATAAGAGTTTTCTTGTCAATTGAATATTTCAGTTCCTCTAATTGTATTTTTGATGAATAGTGAAAATAATTTAATAGGGAACCTTAAGGACATTACAAATTAGTTATAAAATGTTCCTATTTTATTACATAATTTTTTATTTTTTTAATTTTTGAAACGAGAAAAAATATAAAAAATAGACTTTTATTCCTATCCCGATAATAATGAAAATTCAACTTAAATATTGATAATTTATTGGGAAATTTTAGAATACGATCTATTTATAAATATTTTTTCGATGGTATATCATAAAATATTATGTGAAAATGACCTGACCCAAAATATTTCCCAAATTTTGGTTAGAGAACTTTTTTGTAGATTTTATTTTTTTGTTTTAGGTAAAAAAAAGAAAAAAAAACAATATAAACGTGGTAGAAAATAGTTTTTAATGAAATGAGAATTAATAAAAATGAAAGAGTGATATTGCGTCTATTGGATTACTTTTTTTTTTTTTTTTGAGGACATCTGCTAATGTTTATAGAGGATAACAATATATTTTCTATACGTCGGATGGACATAATTATTCCATCAAAATAGTTCAATATAATTTCAACTGTAATAGCTGCCTACATTTTTACAAAACTGGGGGATGCTTAATAATTAATCATTTAACAAAGAAGATCATGATTGAATTATATGATGTTAAAAAAATTTACCTCAAATAGTGTTCTCATATAATAATTAAAATTTAAATTAATTAAAGTTCATCACATATTAATCATATAAACAAACAATTTAGGTATTTGCGTGATCTACAGTACGAAAACTAATTTCGAGTTTGAAAGTATCTTTCAATATTTAATTTTTTTTTATTGTTGCCTGAAGTTTATTTTTTTGTGAAAGAAACTAAATAGTAATATTTTATACTGTAATTTGTTTGCTTATACTACTAAAAGTAATAGTCCTACTAAGTAGTAATCTTACTACTTGCTCCTTATTAAAATTCAATTATAAATAATAATAATAATAAAAAATAAAAAAAAACGAAGAAAACTTTATCATCATAAAATAATTTATTCAAGCACTCTTTGTGACCAGTGAAAAAATGACAAACAAAACTTTAATTGAATTATTTAAACCAAAGATTTGGTGCTCCTGGCAAATGAACTTGTTTTTCTCTATACAGGCACAAGAAGTATTATAATAACCATATTTTTGGTTTAGAAACCTAAGGACAAAATTTATAAAAACACCAACAATTGCATCAATACAAATAATTTTTAAGATAATTTAATAAAAAACAAGAAGGGGCCACGAACAAATATATAGAAAATACAAATACATAGAACATTCAAGAGTTTAACCTTCTAACGTCCACTACTAAACAAACTTTAACATTCAACATTTATTTTATAAGTACAACAATAAATTTTCTTATTATTTGTTGTATTGGTTGCATACAAAAACAGAAAGAAAACATCATATTACGCAAATAAATTGCATTCTTCTTTGGTAACAGAAACTTTATTATACAAAACACGATTGAAAAAAAATAATAATAATAAAAATAAAAAGAAAATTAGCTAAAAGGTATGGATAGGATACTTAATAAATGCAATTTCCTAGACTTTGTATTCGTAAAGAAGATTGAATGGCTACGTGTGTTCCAAATGTAACAACAAAAGCCATGTTTTCTTAAACTTGTAAGAAACTTGTATAAGAAAGAAAGTAACTAATACATAAAGGTTTATGTATATATGTATGTATGTATGTATGGCTTTCTATACTTTTCTTACATTTTATAGTTTTTGCGTAAATACATAGAAAACATGAACTGTGTATTAAGAACGACAAAAACAAATCTTTCTTTTGTATAGAAAACATTACAACAATAAACGTAGAAAAGCAAAAAAAAATAGAACAAAGTACAAGAAAAAGGATATTTGTCAGCTTCCGTTTAAATTTGAATAATATACATCCGTTTAAGAAGTAAAATAAGGAAGTTAAAACTTGTGCAAAACAAAAAGCTCAAAAAAAGTAAATGTAATAAATAATATTAAGATAAACATTATGGTCTATGAAAAAACATCTTGAAAAAGTAAATTTAACATAATAAAAGAAAACATCTGATGTATATTATGAATAATTACATTTCATCTTTATTTATTTTTTTTTTCTTCTTTATTCATTTTTAGGTGGGCCAATTATCATGGCTAGCAATGAGCTACAACAATTACGATCTCAACAACAATTGGTACGAATATCCCGATTTACACATCACGGCCAGATCCATCATGAACTAAAGCGGACTAATAAACGTGACATTAACTTACATCATCAACACATTCACTGCAACAGCAACCAACAACAACATCAGCGTCGTCAACAAAAACGTGAAACTAAATACGCACGAAAAAATTGCTTAACTGTGGGCGAACATTTAGGATTGCTTTTGACAGGACCTCGGTTAAGATTTGATTCGCTGGCAATTTGGTTTCAGGTTTTGTTGATTGTCTGCCTGTGTAATAATGAAGTCTTCGGCGAAGGAAATGTTGGTAAGTGAAAAAAAAAAACAAAACCTCAAAGCTTTCAGTTACAATTATGCTTAATATGCACTCATATATAAACTATACAAAAATACTCAATAAACGTCGAAATACATAAAATTTAAAAAAAAAAAAACTTTCTTTTTTAAATTTATAAAATATTAAAAATGTTAGTTGTAGCAATAATACAAGAAATACATTTTTAAAAATCTCAATTTATTAAAGATAAAAAAATGTCTAAATTTGAACTTACCCAATCAATGGCAGTATTAATCTGAAAACAAATAATAATTTTTATTATAATATTGTTTTGTAAGTATTTTTTATGATAATAAAATGCTAATAATTTTTTTTTTTTTTTAATTTATTATTAGAATTAATCTCTTAATTTTAAATTATGAAATTTATCGACAATTTTACATTATTCTCTTAAATCAAGAAAATGAAACGAAATTTTGTAGAAACGAAAACAAATTTTGAAAAATTTCTATAAAGAGAATATTCTTTAATTCGAAAATAACCGAAATATTTCTATGAATAGAAAAATTATCGCAAATAGAGAATTTATCGAAAAAAATTTTTGTAACGACAAAGTTTAACCAGACAAAATCGAATAAAGACATTTTTTTTATCAAAATTTTTCATAAAGAGAAAGTTTATCATAAATTGTTTACAAAGAGAAAATTTATCAAAATTTTAAATGAATTTTAATGAATTTACAAAGACAAAATATATCAACATTTTTCATTAAAAG
Source organism: Phormia regina (assembly GCA_001735545.1). Taxonomy (NCBI): domain Eukaryota; kingdom Metazoa; phylum Arthropoda; class Insecta; order Diptera; family Calliphoridae; genus Phormia; species Phormia regina. The sequence continues at coordinate 5,925 of MINK01174284.1, read as the reverse complement.
AAAATTTGTTTTTTTTTTTTTTTACCAAAAATTCTTTATAAATAGAAAATAAAAAAAACGAAAACAAAGTTTTTATAAATTTTTAGATTATTTCTAAAATCTTTGAAATTATATATAAAAAGAAAATATCGAATATTTTCTATAAGAGAAAATTAAATAACAAAATTTTGTAAAGAGAATTTTTTTTTTTTTAATTTTTATTTTCTGTAGACAAAATTTAAGAAAAATCGTTTAAATACTAAAAATTTAATAAATATTTTATATTCAGAAACATTTTATGCAGGAATATATAGAAAATCTTTATTTAAGAACATTTATGAAGTATTTTCTATTCTATTAGCTGAGAATATAACACGAAAGTTATCGAAAAATAGATCGCTTTTCAATAAAGAGAATAATTATAGAATATTTCTATAGAGAAATTTAATTGAACATTTTCTATAGAGAAATTTCGCTTTCTGAATAATTTTTATGTTTTCGAAACAGGGAAAGTTTGTGCATTTCCCAACTAACTGCTTATTTAAAATTCAATTTCTAAATTAATAAAAAGGAATAAAACTTTTTTTTAGTAAATTAATAAATTTCATGAGAAATATATTATAAAAATAAATGCAGCTTTTATCATAATATCACAGATTTTAAACCAATAATTTTGCTAAATTGTAATAGAAAGAGCATAAGATATTATGAATATTTTCTTTTCGCTATTTTAAGTATGTCCTTAAAAGAAGAATGAAGTCCTTAAAATCACGTATTTAATAACATAAAAATAAAAGAATATTAAAATGTTTAACTTGGCTAAAAATATCAACGACATCATTTCAAGTGGTTCAAACGGCAAACAAATTTTTTTAACCTATTTTTATTTTTATTATAACTTCAAAGACACAAAATCATTATTTTTACTTCTCTACTTATAAAATATAATGACATTTTTCAATATATATGTACACATTTGTTTCTATTTCCATAAATAAAATACCATTAAATATATAATATCATGACGTATACGCTACGTCTTGGTGTTAAAATTTTAATATTACTCATACGCATAGTATGCAATTGTACAGTGTACACTCAATGTTCGTTGGAAAAAAAAATTCATTCATTTTAGTTTTTGTTTCTGTTTTTTGTTTTTTTTTTACTATAATCTTTAAAGCATTTTAGCAAAGTATTAAATTTTATACTATTTCAGATTTGTTTTTGTGGTCATATTCAGGGTTTTTGGCCAGAAAAGAAAAAAGGCAAAACAGAAAAAATCCAAACCAAAAGGAAAATTAATTAATAACACAAGTGTCAGGAAAATAATATAGAAAAAAAAAAAATACTGAGTAAAAATTTCCTAACAGAAAAAAATAAAAAATAATCCTTTACTAAAGACTAAAACTCATAATACATTTCCATGTTATTACTTGTTTACTTGAGTATCGTAAAACAAACTCTCGTTAGAGGGTAAGGATGTGCCAGAAATATTGTAATGAAAATGAAAAGTATATTAAATGTATGAAGGTTTAAAGGTTTCTTGCCAACTGCCTACGTATAAAAAATTTAACCAGTAGGTGGTAATTTTTCTGTATTTTTTTCTCTAAAGAAAAATGGAATAAAAAATAAAAATTACAAAGTAAATAATAAGAGCTTTACAGTAATTCGTTCTGTCGTCGTGTGATTATGATTTTGTCCCCCTTTGTTTTTTTTTCTTTCAGCCTTTTGCTGAAATTCTTTTAGTGCAGAAAAGAAAATATAAAATATTTCCAAACTACAAATTTGTTGTCCATACTTCTGAATAATAATATTTTGTTTTATTTTTGTATATTATAAGTGTATACCAGTAGTAGTTACAAAATGTCCCAAAGGTTACATTTGCTCCTGGCTATGACAAGGACTTATGGTTGTATTATGATGCTGTCATTTATTTATTTATTTATTTTTTTCATACTTTTATCATTTGGTCTGTTTCATTTTCATTTGAGCCTCAGAACGCACACAGAATGATTATCCTGAATAATAGTAGTTTGGTAGGGATTATTATGTTATTCTCTTAGTTTTGAGATGTTCATATTAACAGGATACATATGTTTGTATGAACATATTTGTTTGTATGTATTTACCTATATTACGTGTAATGTTTGTTGATACTCATATACTTATGTCGTCTGTTTAACGTTCGACAAATGAGAAAAGTGAAAAGAGAAAAGTTTATCTAATTTTTGCGAAATTACTTGGACATGTATTAAACATGATTTGCTTAGTGGTCAAACGTACAAGGATTAATTGCTTAATGACAATTTAATCTTGCCATGTTTTTAGCCACGAACAAGATAAAATATTTTAGACAAGTAATTATATATATATATATATATATATATATAATTATATATGTAAAAATGTCATTTGACATTTCTCTGGAAAAAATAAGAAATAAATTTAAACATAAAATAGCTTTTAAAGTTGTATTTCTCCGTTCTATTATTTGTAATTCAATTTAACTTGTAATTATATAAATATGTGCAAATGTAATTTTACACTATTTCTTAAGTAAAATTTACACAAGTATTTCCTTATTCATTAAATTAATTATATTCAAAGAATTTCCATTTATATTAGTAAAATAATTTGTTTATTACTTATTTGCAGAAAATAAAAATACAAAATAATAATAAAACGACATAAACTATTCCAATCACTTTTTTTTGAAGTCCTCTGCGTAAGATATGGTTTCTAAGATTTAAAGTATTTTTCAGATGAATTTCAATTTCAATTTTGTATAACAATTTCAAAGATTATTTCTTTTTAATAATTGTTTTCCTCCTAGAAATGGTGTACTTTCAATTTAAAACTTTTTCTTTTATATAATTAATATTGACAATTTAATAAAACAATTTATTTCGCTGTTGAGTTTTTTATAATTAAATAGAATAACAACAACACAACAATTACATTATAACTCAACTTCTGCATTATTAAAAAAAAGAACTGATTTAAATATAAGATAAACTTTTCAATAAAGTTTTTAGTTGATAATTAAGATGTGTTGGCGACATTTAATATTTTAAATTAAATTACGTCAATATTTGAAAAGATATAAAATTTTAATTGCTTTTTGCTTATTAAGTCGTAAGATGTTGCCAAATTGGATCAAAACTATGTAGACCAATTGTGCTTTCTTATGAAAGAAAAACTTTTTTTTTTTTTTTTGCAAATATTTTCTGCAGTAGTTTT
>MINK01174283.1:0-11391 GCA_001735545.1 Phormia regina | reverse complement strand
AGAATAATGATAACATACAAATATACTTATTGTAACCTGGAATCATATATTGCAATCATAGTATGTTGCTCTTAGTTTATAATAATTTTTCTATGCATATATATGCTAAAAACTATTTATCATTAATAAAAATTAAATAATTTTTTCTTTCTTTCATTATATAATTGTCATTAATTTCTATTAATTTAAACGTCTCCTTTTTATAAAAATAATATTAATAAAATTATTAGTAATGTGTTAAAATTTACATTTATTAAAATGTAAATAAAGAAAAATTTTACAAAATAATATTAGTAGCGCCAAAAAATAGTAGTGACAAAATTTAAAAACATCTGATGATTATGACAATAAATCGTCAATACTGGCAACATTGATTGTCTCTACTAATGCCATCACACTCTATTAGTAATGTCAAAAACCTGTGGTGAAATGCAGATAAGGCAGTGCAACTAATGCGGTGTATCGGTAATACCCTGTTTTTTTTTCGAGAAAAAATTTATTTACCTTGGAAAAACGGAACATACTTTCTTCGAAAAAACTCTCTGCCACGCCAAAAAAAATAATTCGTTGGTGTGTGATTTTGTGACTAAGTAAAAAGAAGATTATAACTATTGTGAATTATAAATATATACCCAATAAATGTCAGTAGTTAAGTCACTCGTCTGAAAATATTATTCTAATAAGAATCATTCACAATAGAAAGAAGGAAGTTTGTTGGAAATTTGTGTTAGAAAATACTAACTAAATCAAAGGTTCTCAAATGGGGGTCCGAGACCCATAAGGGGTCCGTAAGGACATTTCTGGGGGTCGCGAATATATATTGAAAAATAATCTAACACACAATTTTTTAATGTGGAAAGTTAAAATAAAAATTCTAATTTAATTTTAAATCTATTTAAAAACGGAAAGACACATTTATACCTGAAAAGGAAAATAACTGTTATTTTGATCCAAATACATCATTGTGATCTTTATGGAGCATACTTTCATAAAGTAATAAAATTTGTTTACATTTTCAACTATAAAATTCCATTCCGCTAGTGTCTAATAAATCTTTTTCTGTATTCTATAAAAATTATTACAATTATGAACTTGAGCCTAACTAAAATTTAAAGATTAATTAATAAAATCTACATTTTGTTTAAGAACTATTAACAACATATTATAGACTTCTAAACTGCATTCCGTTTGCATATTCGTGCTATGGGATTTTATAGACTAAAATCAGAGGATGTACACCCTGACCGCTTGGGTTTTTAGAATTATTTTCTATTTACATTCATCTCTGTAAAGATCCCTTTCAGAAAGGTAAAAAAAGATTTTTATATATTTTTAAAGAAAAATTTAATTTGAAGAAAAAATAGTGCAGAGATTTTTTTCGGTCATAAAATTACAAAATTATAATTTTTAAAATGAAATAAAATTGTTAACATTTGCCTGAAGAGTGGGACTTTCAACTTCCGAGTACTTTTATTTCCAAAGAATTGTGTGAGCTATAAAAGGAAAATATAACCCATTTGTCCAATTTAATTCTAAATCCAAATATTTATAAGTATTTCAGTTGAAATATAGTGAAGTTCATCCACTTATTGGCTCCGCAAACTATTTTCATCATTATAAATTGGTGGAATTAATTTTGTTCCATTAAAACAAAAAACGAAATTTCGAGGCGCAGAGAATTATATTAGATATGTTTTATCCGAAAAACGCTCTTAAGTTAAAGATCTTTTGGAACAAAAATAATGTAATAAAGATCTTTTGAGAACCCCTAAACTAAATAAACAGACAAGCTTTAAAATAAATATGTTTTAAATCAAGACGCATGGTAATGATGTTTTTAGTGTTCGGATAGAATTTTTAGCTAATTTTTATAATAACAATTAATATATGTATATGCAGTTATGAAAACAAAACAAGAGAGAATTAAATTTATTATATTCAAAGATAAATAATAAAAGATGAGGAATTAAACATATCTATAACATGTATTTTTTTATTGAAATGTCATTTATTATAAATGTATTTATTATTATAAATAAAAATCCAATAGATAGATGCAAACTTTTTTACAACCTGGTATTTAACCCTGGAAGGGCTTCGATATTTTTAACCTTTTGAGGGCTTCGTTAGTCGAAACGAATAACACCAATTTTTATTAATAATATTGCAAAACGTATCATTAAATGAAAAGAAAAACAATTAATTTTTGGTTGATTTTTCTTTGATAATTTCCGTTATTTTTAAAATATTCAGCAAAAACTAAAAATATCTGAATATTTGTACTTTTCCAGAGATGGTGTCACATAAGTTACCTTTGTGTTAGTTGTGTAAACAATATGAAATAGGCAACATGCGTTTTTTTTAAATGTGTGCATCCTATAATTATTCTAACCAAAAAACAGTTTAAAAATAAATATTTTTGCATACTCTGTGCACATTTCAAATGTATGATACTTTTTTGCGTTGCACTGAACTACTAAGGGATACTGTACCCTTAGTAGTTCAGTGTTTTTTTTTTTTTTTTTAGTCGCAGAAGCTGCAATTTTTACTTTCTTTTTCTAAAATTTACACTATTGTTATAAATTTACCTGGATATATGAGATTTTCGAATATTTTGCGATGATTGGTTGTTATAATGGGTGTAGAACACAGTTGATAAGACATTTGTCGCTAAATTAGATCCTTATGCGGTTTTAAAGCTATTTTATAAAAAATGGTTCTTGAATTGTTTTTAGCTTATTTTTTTAATAAACGATTAATCTTTAGATTGATGCAGAAAATGTAGAGAAGCGCCGATAAGTCTTGATTTAGTTAGATATTTCACTGCATATTTGGTCAAAATTATCAATCGTGTCTATCTGTAATCGTTAGTAATTCATAATATGGCTTTGTTAATTCTTCAGCAAGCCTTTTCTATTTGATTTAGGAAATAGTGCAAAAAAGTGTTCTTATGTGCTGTTAAAAGTATTTCTGGAAGTCTAATTGTATTTTTTTTTCCCAAAAAATATATGTCACACTGTAAAAACAAATATTAAATACACTGCATTACTTCATTTGCTAAATTACTTTATCGCTAAAAGTTCAAAAAGTCACACTAAGTGCTTAGTTAGTCGTTTCGACTAATATGTTTGTCGAAACGAATAACCTAAAAAACATGTTTGTCCAGTTGCTTTCTAATTTCGATGTTTTATGAAAACAAATAATATGTTAAATTTTTGTAGTGCTATTTTCATCAATTTAATTTTAATTTATATCTTATAGTTCCTTTCATCGTAAAGATCAACAATATATGTATATAAAATTTCGTTAAAATCGGTTCAATGGATTAGATAAGCAAATAATTCGTCGTAAAAATTAAATAATAATTTTTAAAACCAATATTTTAATTTTATAATTCTTATGACATTGAAAACGTAAAGTAAAATTGAAAAAAAAAAAATTTAATTCAAATCTTATCTTGGTAAGGAAGCATCAGATTAAAAACCAAAGGAGGTTTGGTTCATCCATTCATAGTTAGTTTGTGTTACTTAGAAAATTAGACACGAGTTAGTGTACTGTATAAGATAAATTATATTTGAAAACTTTCAAATGCCCCACGCTGTCTAGACAAAAACCGCTAATAAAAAGGTATTTTATGCAATTTAAAAATGAATGTGGTTTAAACTTTAAATGGAAACTGTTCTAAAAACGACAATAATCGCATTAATACTTCCAGTTTTACAATGGACAAAATATTTAAAGATTTTTGGAGTTTTAACTAAGTTTTTTTTTTTAATCCTTAAAATATCTATAATTTTTTATAAATATTTTGTTTTTTAAATTTTTAATAAAAAAAACATTTCTTTATAAATAAATAGTATTCAATTTTTTAATAAAATTCATAGAGTTTATGTAAATATCGTTCCAGATATGTAAAAGTTGTTTAAAAATTGTACATGAAACTATTTATAATAAATAGCATTTAAAAACTTACCATATCATTAAAGTAAGCAGCTGAGCTAAAAACTAACACCATAAAAAATATTTCATGCTTAAACAAATTGAACACAAAAAAATTACTTCCTTTTTATTTTTAACTTTTTATATTTGAAATGCTTTATATAAAAATTAAGCATATTTTCTATAAAAATATTTTTTGACAAATTTCTAATTTAATTTAAAAAAAAAATATTTTATCATTTTGCTCATTTCACTTTTTTATCTAACAATTATTTTACTATAATTATTTGGTACTTTAAATATTTATTATCATTAAACTATGCTTCACTAAGCCTGCTAACTTCACTTGTTTTACTTTCATAAACACACTAACACTAATACACCATATACTAACTTAGCTATATTAATAAAAAAAAAACACGAACAACATTTTCACCGCCAATGCAAGACTTGCATTGAAACTATTTTACAACTTAAATTTTCTTTCCAATTTCATTTGTAGCACTTTTATTTCTATTTTCTTTTATTGATAACATATTTAATTATATTTTTATTAACTTTGCACTATAATTATTTAATTAATAAAACCGAAATAATAATTTACAACAGACATTAACAAAAATTTTTCCCGCTAATAAACGGCATGCATTGGAACTTTCATCTACAACTTAAATTTCCTATTCAATTTCATTTCCAACACTTATATTTTTATTTTCTTTTACTAAAAACATATTTTACTATATTTTTATCAACTTTTATTTAATAAATCACAAACATTTACTTAATTATTTAATTAATAAAACCGAAGTCAACGAATTTGCAATGCAATGAGAGAGAGAACACGATAGACTAATAAAATGTCAATAAGTTAAGTCAATCACCGGAAAATGTTATTTAAACAACAATAATTCACAAAAGACATTAAAACATTTATTTCCCGCTAATACACGACAATAGATATTAATAACATTTTTTCCCGCTAATACACGACATGCATTGCAACTATTATTTACGACTTAAATTTTCTATTCAATTTCATTTGTAGCTCTTTTATTTCTATTTTCTTTTATTGATAACATATTTAATTATATTTTTATCAACTTTTATTTAATAATACACAAACATTTACTTAATTATTTAATTAATAAAACGGAAGTTAACGAATTTGCAATACAATGAGTGAAAAAACACGATAGACTAATGTCAATAAGTTAAGTCACTCACCGGAAAATGGTATTCTAACAAGAATCATTCACAATAAAAGGAAGTAAGTGTTGCCTAATTAGATATGGTTGTAATTTCATTCTTTTAAAAACCGGTCTATTATTAATAAGTCAAATTTGAAAAGAATATGTTTTAACTTGCGTATTGAAATCAATTTATTATAAGCATGGTGCATTTAGCATGGTGTTAGCAAGTTGACGGGGATTTTTATTATTTTTTATATATCTGTATCAATTTTTATATTTAAACAAATAAATAAAAGAAATAAATTTATTATTTTTAATGGATTTTGACAGCTTTATAAAGAAAATAAAACAGGCGGGGAAAATTTTTTTCCGCCTTTAAACTAACATAGGTGCAATTTGACAAGCTAAGAATAAATTACCTTTCAAATTTATTCAAACTAATAGGCAGTTACAGTTGGTCGAATTTATGTATATAAATAAAATTCCAATAAACTAAAATTACCTTTTTTGGTTAAATATTTATTCGAGTTATTCGGGAATTTGAAGATAAAAATATTTTTTGAATATTTATCTAACTTTACGTCTCCACGAAGAAATTTTTACTTCCAGATATAAGAAATAACAGGAGTAAATTTTTATTTGTTTCAAGGGGTCAAGAAAACATAGATGAAAATTTTTTATTTTTTTATCCAAAAATTTATTTTTTTTCTCTATTTCTTTTTGTCTTTTTAAAACAAAGTTAATTAATTTTCCATCTTTGTTTTCTTAAAAAAATAAAAATTTAAAAAATACAGCTTATGTTAAAACATTTATTGTGAAATAAGTTGAGTAATAAATTTCCAATTGGATAACACGCAACATTTTGAAGAGAGATAGAATTTGACAATTGCGAACACAAAATTGTCTACATGTAGACGAGAAAAAGAAAATGTCAAAAAGAAAAATTATTTTAAATATAAAAAATACGGTAAAAAGTAAATATTTTTTTAAATATTATGCAAAAATATAATTAAAAAAATTACAAATATTCATAATAAATATGTAAATGATTATATTGGTATTTAATGAGTTGTCAGAAGAAAACCAGTTATAAAACAAAAGTGCTAATATAAACGAACATGTTTTTGTAAACATATATTTTTATATAATTTAACTAGTTATACCATGCAAATGTAAATGGGGTATAAGAACTAAGCAATGATTTGAAAATTTTTAATTTTTCAAAAACATTTTTGTTTTTGTCAAACTATTATTATAAATTTTAAACGTTTAAGAACTGTATTTTTTGATTTGAAATGTGTTGTTTTTATTAAATTACAAATTTTTGAAAACATTTTGCCAAACAAAAAACAATCCAAAAGGAAACCCACAATCAAAAGATATAAGAACAGTGATGTTTAAATTCATCGAGTTAAAAAAAAAAAAACAAGTTAAAAACAATTTTTATTTTATTTTTATTAACTTTTGCTTTAAATAATTCAAATAAAACTACTTTTAATTAGTCCATCCCTTAAAATGGTGTCATTATTTCCCAGTGAATACTTCGTAAGTAAAAAGAAGCTTGCATCTATTGTGAATTAAAAACTGTCAATCATACTACGGCAAGTGACAGCCACAGACAATTAACATCAAGTGAAAAAATAAGTAGCCTCTTATTGCAAAACATTTAATTATTCATACATTTTTAAGTGAAACATTAATAAATTCCAGTGAAATAAATAACTCAATCTACGAATAACATAATAATAATCAACTAAATCATAAACGTGTGCAAAATAAAGTTAAAAAGAAACCTTAAGAATACAATTTTCAAGTGTCGTATAACATTGGCAATGAAAACTACACCCACTCTCTAGAAAAACGACAATTTTTTTAGCAGAAGAGAGAAGTGAAAAAATAAACAATTTATAATCTATGCTACAAGAAGGGAAACAATAACAAAAATATTTAATAATAGTTAAAGACAGTAGTTGTCTACGTACATACATCAACTAAAAATAGATAAACAATACAGATAGTATTGGGAAAAAATTGTTATATGATGAATACTAAGTATCAAAAGAAAGCAATTTTATAAGAAGAATAATAACAAAAACAACAATAACAATTATTGACGTTTTAAACAATAGAAAGTGATTATTCAAGTGTTTGACAAAGTTAAAAAAACATTTACTTAGTAAATGTTTTATATCTATTTTTATTTTGTTGTTGTTAAATTAGCAAATTATAACAGCAACACAGAAGAATATTAATATTTTGATATTAAATTTAAGTAGATAAAAAGCCAAAAAAACAAAAAAAAAAAANNTAAATTAAAAAAAAAAAAAAAAAAACAATGACGTCTTTAGGAGGAGCTACTACAATACCCACCATATCGGCGGCTGTTTCCTCATCCAGCTTATCAACAAAGTCATCACGAAATAATTCTAATGATGCGTTAAATTCTAATAACGACAACAAACAAGAAAATTTAACAACAAAACAAATAATACAACAAAAATTTAAAGAGAATGAAAATGTTTTATCGGTAATATATTTTATATATTTTTTGTTTTGCCTTTTATTGATTATTCAAAAGTTGATAAAAACAATTATTTGCTTTATTTTATTAGATCTTTGAGGCATATCAAATTGTAGGCCAACAGTATACTACACGTTTGTTAAGTTTAGTGGTTTCTGTTACGGGTGGCACTTATGCGGTTTTCTCCATGACTGCTAGCCGTTTACCTTTGAGGAATTGTTGTGATATCACCATTGATAAGGTTTTTCCTTTAAATGAATCTTTTCAAATTGGTTATGGTAAGTTATTAAAAGTATAATTTAATGAAAAACTTTATAAAATGTTATTGATTTGTATTTAGATCGATTAAATTTTTTATTTGTGTTAGGTATGTATATTCAAATAAAAATTTCATTTTAAATTTCTTTAATCGGAAAGTAAGCAATTGTTGGTTATAGATCATTTTGCGATTGTTAAATATTCCTAAAAACTATATTTTGAGATTATGCTGTGTGTGTACTATGAAAACTTATTTAGAATGAAAAATATTTCTTCAACAATTTACATTTAAAATTTAGAACACTTGATTATTAAAACAAAATATAAAATGTTATTAAAGGAACAAATTATTAAATTAAAACCCCTTCTCAATAACATAATTTTGTTAATTAATTTAATCCTCAACAATGTCTAAATTTTGAAAACTTAATTCTTGATAATGGTTTAGTAAATACATCTGTAGTCATTTAGTAGAAAGAGATTCATATATAATAATTCCGTTTTGTAAAATATCTCTTGCATAAAATTATTTAACATTTTTTTATGTTAGATCTTGAATTCTTTCGGAATTAAGAATTTTTAAAGTACTTTGATTATCAACAAATATTTTAGGTATAGTTTCAAATCCAAAATCTTTCAATAATTAAATAACCCATACAGCTTGCTGGCTTGCTTCAGTTAAAGCTACTAGTTCTGCTTCCGTAGATTATAGGGTTACAATATTTTGTTTTCTATGGATTATGGATTTTCCCAATTTAAATAGATAACCGCTTGTAGATTTTCTTCCAGACCAGTCAGAATCAGTAAAACCTTCTAAAACTAATTCTTGATTTGTTCCAACACATAACTTATAGTTTTTAGTTCCCTTCAAATACCGCATTACTCTTTTTATTTCATTCCAATCTATTAAAGTTGGTTGGATGACTTTCCTAGATAAAATAGAAACTGCCAAAGCGATATCTGGTCTATTATTTTTTGCTAAATATAATAAAGAACCAATTACTTTTCTATATTGATTATTATTGTCTAAAAATTTATCATCATCAATTTTGATATATCCTGGGTCCAATATTATTTGTGAATCTTTTGCGTTATTCATATAATTTTCACTGAATATTTTATTTATATATAAGGTCTGATCCATGAAAAATATTCCGTGTCTATTTCTGGTTATTTGAATTCCTAACCTATACTTGTATAGGTCCATAATTGGCTCCTTCCCGAATTTTGGAACAAATAGGCAGTGGTGTAGGGTATCATACGGTCGGTCTTGACCGACTATACCTTCTTCTCTCGTTTTATTTAATAAATTTTTGTTTTTTTTAAGAAATTTTACTATTTTTTTAAATATAAAATTATTTCTATAAAATGATTTTTTTATGTTTAAAAAACTTCAAATACAATTTTCTCTAAAAAATTTTTGTTTACGATTAATAAACTTTTTTATCACAAAAAGTATAAATACCTATTCATTTTATAAAAAGGCAATGTTATTATTAATCTAATTAGCACACACACTTTTTCTATATATATTTTCTTTTCTTATAATTTGATGAGGTAATTTTGTCTAAAGCAAACATATGTTGCATGTCATTTAATTATCAAAATGATAACTTATTTTGAGGTCGTTCTTTGCTTATATAAAAATAATATAAATATATTATATTGTTTAGTCCTCTGTTTATTTTAAATTTATCATCGAACTTAAAAAAATGCAATTTCTCACACCTAAGTACGAATCTTATCAGTTAAAAATAAAAATAAATGTCTATATAAAGTTTTTTATGTATCATTAATACATTGACAAAAATATGCAATAAAATATATTTTGCTGCGTGTTTTTTTCTTTTTTTAGAATTTGTTCTAACATCAAGAAAATGAAAATGTTTCACAAATAAATATTTTTTAGTTTTATCTAATACACTATCTTTAACTATCATAACTTATATTACATTTTTTTCTATAGATAAAAAAGGTTCCATTTCCCAATTACAATTTACTTTGAAAAATGCCGATGAGACACCAACAAAATACTTTTATTATCCTAATATAACTGATGAAGATGCATCAGATTTTAATACATTTCAAGCGCAAGTAATCTCAGCTAAAATGTCCATGATACATACAACAAATGAAATGAATACATTAAGTTTTGCTTGGATTAATGACTATCGCCAGATAGGCGAGGTTAAGCAGGAAATGAAGCGTAGAGAAAATGAATATATTAAATATAAAGATTTTACGTAAGTTTTTATTATTATTTTTTAATTGTTATAAACAAACATAATTTAAATTTATAATTATTTGTTTCAGTATCTATTGTGCCACTTATAATGTCAATAATAAATCATATTGTGATTCACCTTTACACTTATGGTTGGCGGCCTGTGAACAACCTCCAGATATTTATGCTATAGCTTTACAGGAATTAGATACTTCTGCTAAAGCTATAACATTTAGTGAAAATCGTCCTGATGCCATGTGGATGTAAATATTATTAATTTATGAATGATTTTAAAAATATATTAATTTTTATGTTTATTTTCTTTTAGCAATAAAATGCTAGAAAGTGTCCATGACAAAGGTGAATATGAAGAACTTACTTCTGTGCGTTTGGTGGGCATGATGTTGACTGTTATAGTTAAACGTCAGATACGTTCATCTATTACACGCTACAATGTCAAGTCTATTGCTCGTGGTATTTTAAATGCTTTAGGCAATAAGGGTGGTGTGGCAGTTAGTCTTCAGTTGAATGAGGCTAATTTGTGTTTTGTTAATTCACATTTGGCTGCTCATATGGGTTTTGTTGAGGCACGCAATGAGGATTATGCTGGTATTGTTAAGGGTTTGGTGTTTGATGATGAACTAAGAAGGACTATTAATGATCATGAGTAAGTTGGGTAAAATTAATTAATAATTATTTTTTAAAAACATTTGGATTTCAAATGGCAAGTATGCTCGGGTTCATACACAGCAATTTTTCTTGCCGCAATTCTGAGTTTATAGGAGAGAGAGGAGAAGAGAATACTAAACTTTTACATTCTCCTTACCTCTCTCGTCTACAAAGTCAGAATTGCGGCAAGAAAAATTGCTGTGTGCGAACCGAGAGAGGTAAAGAGAATGTTTATGTTTAGTATTCTATTCTCATCTCTCTCCTATAAACTCAGAATTGCGGCAAGAAAAATTGCTGTGTGTGTGTGAACCCGGGCTTACTGATTTGAAATTTAAAAATTAAATAAAATTTGTTTCGATAAAAATACATACAGTGTTCGACAATACAATGGAAATTTTTCCTATTTTTTTATAAATGGAACAAAATTCAAAATAAATTTAAAGAAATTTTTAATTTTTTTGGAGAACATAACTTGTATATACTTTTATTTACTTAAATAAACAAAAATTAAGAACTAAAATTGTTAAATTCTAATAATACAAAATAAAATTAAAATTATTCATAAATATGATACTGACAAAACAATGGAA